>JAADXL010000050.1:0-74438 GCA_023337755.1 Pythium aristosporum | reverse complement strand
GAGTACAGTCGTTTGATTGACACGGCGAACGCACCTATTTTTGGTGTCGACACGGAAGGCAAAATTACGATCTGGAACAAGAAAGCTGCCGAGATCACGCAGTTTATGACGTCTGACGTGATGGGTGAACACCTTGTGGAGAAGTTTATCACACAAGACTACCGGGAAGCTGTCGCGCAAGTGCTGTCCAAAGCCTTTCGTGGTCTGGAAACGGCCAACTTCGAGTTTCCGCTTGTCACGAAGATTGGACGCCGAGTCGAGATTCTGCTCAACGCGACGCCTCGATTCAACGAGCACGGCAAGGTCATCGGCATGGTCGGTATTGGTCAGGATATCACCGATCGCATTGCCCAAGAACAAGAGTACACTCGCCTCATCGACACGGCAAACGCACCGATTTTTGGTGTCGACGCGCAGGGCAAGGTGAACATTTGGAACAAGAAAGCTGCCGAGATTACTCAGTTCATGACGCCTGACGTGATGGGTGAGCATCTTGTGGAGAAGTTCATCACGGAAGACTACCGAGAAGCGGTAGGATACGTCCTTTCCAGGGCTCTTCGTGGCATCGACACGGCGAACTTCGAGTTCCCTCTCGTCACGAAGACGGGCCGACGTGTCGAGATCTTGTTGAACGCAACTCCTCGCTTTAACGAGCATGGCAAGGTCATCGGCATGGTCGGTATTGGTCAGGATATCACCGATCGCATCGCGCAGGAACAAGAATACAGTCGATTGATTGACAAAGCCAATGCGCCGATCTTTGGAGTCGACGTGAACGGCATTGTCAACATCTGGAACCGCAAGGCCGCTATGATTACGCAGTTCACGCCGGACGAGGTCACGGGAGAAGATTTGGTGTGCAAGTTCATCTCGGAAGAATATCGTGAAGCTGTTGCCGGTGTGCTATCAAGGGCGTTGCAAGGCGACGAATCGGCCAACTTTGAAGTCCCGCTCACGACCAAGACCGGCCGCAAAGTCATGTTTTTGCTCAACGCGACCGCGCGGTTTGATCAACACGGTAACATTGTCGGTGTCGTCGCGATTGGCCAGGACATCACGGACCGCATTGCCCAAGAGCAAGAGTACACGCGTCTGATTGACACCGCAAACGCACCTATCTTTGGTGTCGATGTTCGTGGATGTGTCGTGATTTGGAACAAGAAGGCCGCAGAGATCACGCAATACACGACATCGGATGTGATGGGCGAGAACTTGGTCGAGAAGTTCATCACGGAGGACTATCGTGAGGCCGTCGCGCAGGTGTTGTCGAAGGCTTTTGATGGGCTTGAAACGGCCAACTTTGAATTTCCGTTGATCACGAAGACCGGGCGTCGAGTCGAGATCTTGTTGAACGCCACACCGCGATTTAATGAGCATGGAAAGGTCGTTGGAATGGTTGGCATTGGCCAAGATATCACGGACCGTATCGCGCAGGAGCAAGAGTACAGTCGGCTGATCGACACGGCCAACGCACCAATTTTTGGTGTGGACGCCAATATGTGCGTCACCATTTGGAACAAGAAGGCGGCCCAGATTACCAACTACTCGATTCACGAAGTCATGGGCGAGAACCTGGTGGAGACCTTTATCTCTCCGGAATACCGGCCGCTTGTGTCGGAAGTGTTGTCCAAAGCGCTACAGGGCATCCAGACAGCCAACTTCGAGTTTCCGCTCATCACACGCCCTGGCACGCGCATTGAGATCCTCTTGAACGCGACGCCTCGCATGGATTCAAACGGCAACATTGTGGGCGTCGTGGGCATTGGCCAAGACATCACCGATCGTATCGCGCAAGAGCACGAGTATTTCCGTCTCATTGACACAGCGAACGCACCGATTTTCGGTGTCGACACGAATGGCTGCATCAACGAGTGGAACCAGAAGATTGAGGAAATCACTGGCTACCACAAGTCGACTGTGCTCGGCTTGTCGCTTGTCAACATGTTCATCATTCCCGAAAGTCGCCTCCAGGTCGGACAACTCCTCAACCAGGCACTGATTGGCATTGATGTCGGCGAGATGGAGCTTCCCATGACAACCAAGGCTGGAGTCTTCTTGCTGCTGTTGGTCAACGCGTCCAGTAAGAAGGATATGCACGGCAACATTCGCGGTGTGATCGGTGTCGGGCAAGATTACACGGCGAGAAAGCACATGGAAGCTGCTAAGGTCAATTTCCTGGCGTCGTTCAGCCATGAGCTTCGTACACCGCTCAACGGCGTGCTAGGCATGCTCGAGTTGCTGAAAGAACAAAAGGTCGATTCGGTTTCCGAGCGCTACGTGCATATTGCGTACGTGTCAGGCTCACTTCTGCTCAACCTCATCAACGATATTCTCGACTTGTCGAAGATTGAGGCCGGGCACATGGAGATCTCGTGCGCGCCATTCCACATGCAGGATCTACTGGACTATTCGATCGAGATCTTCAATCTCAAGGCACGCGAGCGCGGACTCATTCTCGACCAAAAGTGCGACAGTGATGTACCGAGCATAGTCGTGGGCGATGTCTTCCGTCTGCGCCAAGTTCTGCTTAACCTGCTGTCCAACGCCGTCAAGTTTACCAACCAGGGTTCGATCATTGTCTCGTGCTCCAAGGTCAAGTCCCAGGAAATTCCTCCGGGTTTTGTCAGGCTGCTGTTCCAGGTCGCGGATACCGGTATCGGAATGGATGCTGAAGAGAAATCGCGCCTCTTCTCTTTGTTCACCAAACTCGAACGTACACGTCAGAACAACCCGACCGGTTCGGGTCTTGGCCTCGCGATCTGCAAGCAGTTTGTCGAGCTCATGGATGGCTCAATTGATGTCGAGAGTGAGTTGGGCGTCGGCAGCAACTTTTACTTCACCGTGGTTGTCCAGTTAGCGGACGATGAGGAAGGCCGCAAGAGCTCACTGCTCGGCTCGGATGATCTCGTGATCACACCCAAAGCACTTCTAGGTGCGGGGCCGGAAACGACAAGCTTGGCAGTGAACGTGAACTCGACCGACAGCGTCGGCAGTGGTACCGCCAATGGCCCATTTGTAATTGTCCCTGCGAAGGCGCGTATTCTCGTGGTCGAAGATAACGACTTCAACTGGGAAGTCTTCAAGTGCTTCCTGCAGGAAGATGACCATTTGCTGCAGTGGGAGATGAACGGTCGCAATGCCGTGAACGCCTACATCCAGAACCACCAGTCGTACGATCTCGTCTTCATGGACTGCGAGATGCCGGTGATGGATGGATACTCAGCGACCAAGATGATTCGTCAATTTGAACTCGAGAAGGGGTTGCCGCGAATCCCGATCTTGGGCCTGACCGCGTATGCAATGAATGGCGATCGCCAGAAGTGTCTTGATGCCGGCATGGACGAGTTCATGGTCAAGCCGATTTCGAAGCCGACGCTGCGACGAGCAATTCGACAGTGGATGAAGGTGAGGTACCTGGGCTCTCAAAAGCCGCCAAGGCCAGCCACCCCGACTGTGTTGCCACCTTCCTCGTCCGTTCCGACGACGGAACCAGTCAAGATTCCGTCCAATACGCCTCTTCGTGATTCGTTTAGCGGTGGGCCGGCAACGTATCCAAGTGCTGGGAGAACCTCGGTCAACGAAATCGGGGAAGACGCGCGTGCTGTACTCGTTACGCCGCCCAAGTCGACACGGCTGGCACCGGCCTCGCAGCATATGCAGAAACTCGACTTGACGCGGGCGATCGCCAACTTGGAGCTGGATGATCCCATGGCAACGAACCGCCGCGGAGGACAGTCAGTTCGCACGGCTGTCCCGAGCACATCAATTTTCAGTCTGGGCAGTACCCCGTTGTCGTCAAATAACCACACGCGATCGTCGAGTGGGTCGCTTCTGACCTTCCAGCGCGATGCCAGCGGCGCGATTGTCGAGGTGCCCGACTGGAATCCTCAAGAAGACAAGACGTCGACAACTTTACCAACAGGCAAGTCGTCGCCGTTGTATCAGCCCGACCTGAGTGAGCAGATCACGGTGAAGCGCGCGTCGTATCCGAAGACGCCCATCATCTGGAGTGCGCAACTGAATAAACCCATTCCGTCTCCGGTCGCGGTAACCGACACCAAGCAGCAGAATGCCGGCACGGTTCGTCAGTCGGGGTCAAGCACAGACGAGGGTGATGACGACGGCGGCGGGCAGGTGCCGCCGCTTTCGCTCGCTGCGCAGAGTGCGTCCAACGGATCGCTTAGCAGTGCCCGCGGGCGGACGCAGGACTCGTTGTCGGGCATGTCGCCGATGGACATTATGATCCCAGAGGGCGACCCGGTCAACTATGCGCTCGGCGTGGAGCAGTGCGGCGATCGAGAAGAGCTGTTTTTAGAGTTGCTGGAGAAGTTTGCTGTGGGCTGCGAGGCCGCAATGGCACGAATTGATCAGGCGTACGACCACCGCGACTTCAACTTGCTGCGGCGCGAAGCCCATTCGCTCAAGGGGTCCTCGGCGTACGTTGCGGCGCTCCGCGTGTCCAAATCGGCGTACCGGGTGCAGCTTGCGGCCGAGCGGCTATTGGAGCGTCAGACGTCGGGCTCGATCGAACCGGCGCTCGTCGACATGGTCGACACGACAATGACGAAGCTGCGGAACGAACACAAGTTGTTGCGCGGGTACATTCGCCGCAACTTTGCGTTCCGCTCGACACGCAATCCGATGATGAAGGAAGACCGCAACTCGCGCGACAAGAACCCGAGCGCATGTGTGATCATGTGAGCAGAGCGTGCTGCGTTGGCCGAGGGCCGCTCACTTGCGGAGAGAGAAGAAGAGCTCTGTGTTGAGTGTCATCATGTTCTTGCCGTTTGTCGTGCGTCGCAAGTCTTCCCTTTATAGTTCATGTAGAAGAAAGATTCCTCAAGTTATTTCGCGTAGTGTAGGTGCTCCGTAGTTACAGTATTACTAGCAGAAATGTGTTTCTTTTCTAGATTTCTCAGTGGGGTGGCGTTGCGTTCTCGAGCCACTCTTTCATCTCTTTGAGCCCCTCAAACCAGTTGCTCCACTTGTCAAAGTCCTCGCTCAAGTCGGGCTCCTCCATGATGAAGACGCGCTTGTGCGGCTCGGGCTCGAGTTCCTTGAAGCCCATGGCCAGCAGACACGCGTGGCCGCCGTCGTGCTGGCCTATGTCGCCGTGGAAGTGGACATTGTCTTTGGGGATGTGGCGGAAGGCTGTATTCTCGGGTGAGGCACACACGTTTGCAAGGAGGGTGTGGAGCTTTTGAAGCGTCTTACGGAAGAGCGCTGCTTCGCCATGCAGGCCAGCACAAAGCTGCTCGACAGCTTTCGACAGCCCGGCCACGCCGACTTCCGCACGGGCGTTGTCACGTGCGAGCCGTTCTTGCTCTTCCTTGCCCTGCGCTTCCTCGGCGAGTCGCTGCCGTTCCCGCTCTTCTCGTTTGAGCTGGGCAAGCCGCGCCAGCTCGGCGACGCGCTGCTGCTCCGCCTCGAGCTCCCGCTGCCGCTGCGCATCTCGCTCCATCTCTTCTCGCTTTCGTTCTGTTTCCTGTCGAAGCAACTCGGCCTCGCGTGCGATCGCCTGCTGGCGTTGGAGCTCTTCGGCGCGAGCAGCTTCATCCGCTTGCTCTGCATCAAAAGCTTCGATGCGACGCCGCACCATCTCCAGCAATCCACGACCGACAGCTTCTTCGTACACGACGTCGTACTTCTGCAGCATCTCACTCACTCTCGCCATGGTCTTGGGCCCGAAGCGCGGCTCGTTGGTGACGGGATCCACCTGCTTCATGCGCTGGCGAAACCTGTCCATCGTCGCATGGACGTCGCCTTCCAGCGCGACTGTCATTGCCTGCAGCGCGCCGCGCAGTCGCTCGACCGATGCTACGTCCACCTCTCCCGCGTGCTCGTCCCGAACCGGCCGCAGCGCTGAGAGCGGCGTCTCCAGCGCCGCCACCGAGGCCTCGGCGTTCCGCAGTTCCGCCATCTTCGAGAACTGGATGATGCAACAGTATAGTGACATCCCCCGCAAAAGTGCCTTTGAAGTTGGGATCGTATTCCGTAATTTTACATTCTACTTGTGTCTATATCTGATAGTAGTCACACCAACAAAGAATGCCGGAAAAAGATAATCGCCGCCACCATGGACCAGGCCGCCGCTGCTTCTAGTGCGGCTCCGTCCGCGTCGCCACGTCGAGACGCGTCGCTGGGGGAGGTACTGGACGAAGCGACGTCACGGCTCCAGCGCATGGGGATCTCCTCCCACGACGTTGACAGTGATTCACCCATGGAGGACGTCGCGCCACGGCAAGCCACGGAGCTCAGCGACCGCCACCACGTCGAACTGCTGCAGCTTCAGCTGGACGAACTCAAGCGGCGACTCGTGGACGTCGTCCAGCAGCGCGAAGATGGCGACGCGATCTTCCAGCGCGCCATGCAGTACGCCGCCGCCAAGGGCACGGCCAACGCCGTGCTCCACACGCTCTTTGACCAGGCAAGCGCCGGCAAGTACCAAGTGCTCGAGCATTGGGTCGACACGGGCGTGATTCCGACCCGCGACGGGCTCAAGCACTGGCGGCTCGACTTGCGGGAGCTCCGCAATGAGACGGGCGCGACGCTGCTCCACGTGGCCGTCGACTCGTCGATCGCGCGGCAGACGCTCAAGCTCAAGTGCGTCGAGCTGCTCGTGGACCGCGTCGGCTTCAACGTGGACGTGCGCGACACGTTCGGGCGCACGCCGCTCCACGTCGCGGCCATGGCCGGCTACGCTGACGTCACGCAGGCGCTGCTCGCGCGCGGCGCCGACGCGACGCTGCGGGACCGCGCCGGGCTCTCGCCGCTCTCGGTCGTGCGTACGCTGTCGCGGCCGCCCGAGGACGTCGTGCAGCTACTGGCTGCCGCTGAGAGTGGATCCGCAAGACGTGAGTACATCGGTCGATGGCTTGTATTCGATAGTGGGTGGACTGAATCTCTGGTTGCTTTGCTGAGCAGAAGCGCGGGCGGCGTCCGATCGGATTCTTCCACAGGTGCGTACGGTGGCGCGGTATACCGGGAGGGGAGAAGCTGACCCGATTGTGTCTCTTGTTCTGGTCTTTTGTATTAGACGGCGATCGCCTCGACGCTGTTTCTGCGCGCCATGAGCCGATTCGTGCGATCACACGTCGAAGCAGAGTTTGCCAACCAGACACGAACCCTCCTGGAGGTTTTGCTGACTCGTACGTGATTTCATGAGGTGGCATGGGCCAGTGTCTTTTCGCTAACAGAGGCTCTGAACGTGACAGACAAGCACGAGCCGACTGTGGCGTTTGACCAGCTCCTGCGCGACCACATGTCGCTGCTGTTTGAACGGCGAACACAAGCAAAGAATTGTCAAGACGCAACGGAAACTCATCGTGTGCAGTCGCTCGTGCGTCTGGATTCCATCTTTCTGAACGACATGTATCGGGACCCTCACTTTGTTGACGAACTCAAGATCGAGGCGGCGACCTATGGCCATTCGCTGGTGAATGCCACGTCAACTTCAGTGGTTGCGCGCGCGGGGGCCACGTGGGAAGGTATCCTACTGAAACTCATCCAGGCATTCAAAGTGGCGCAGGCGATCATCATCACGTCGGCCACCAACGATCTCGAGCAGATCTCCGAGACGCAAGCATCATCCATCTCAGAGCGAGAGAACGGCTCTTTTCTATCGGTTTCCAGCGCGTCCACTACTTCGCCACCACCGCCACGGTCACCCATCTACGCCGACCAGACATCAACGACCCATACTCGTCAGGCGTGGCATTATGCAGTGCTCTTCAAGTCGTCGACGCAGCCGTTTCCTGGGTTCCTCAGTGTCAAGAAGGGGCACTCGACCGTCGCGTGTAGCGAGGACGTGAGCTGCTTTTTCCCGCTCCACGACCGACTGCTCATCGGCTCGACCGAGTACCACTGCGTCTCGTATGAACCTTCCAGTCGAGCCATACAGCTTGGTGAGTCTTTGCCTGTTTGCTCTTGAATCGCCTGACCCATCTAATGGTTTCTCTCTATGGGGGAAATCTAGATCGCGAGTTTGAAGGCGCCACTACTGCCGAGACTAAGGCCTACCTCGCCGGCTCGTGCTCGCCGCTGCTGCCTCCTTATATCGCCAGCAAGCGCATCTGGGAGCGTGAGCCGGGTAACAAGTACGAGGACCACTTGAGCAGCGAGCAAGATCTCTTCCAGGATTATCAGTTTCTCGATCCTGATAGCGACTACGAAGTCGCTGTCAAGCTGGGGCCAGTGCCCTCAGCACGTGAGGCAAGAGCCGTCGTGGACGAGTGGAAGGCGCAGGCTCGTCGCCTGTTTGAAGACAAGAAATGCCTCTCGGGACTCGCGTCCTGTCAGCACTATTGTCCTCAGCGTAGTGGTCATTCGCTGGTACGTGCCATGGGATCCCTTGCTGCGTACGGGGCCTAACCAACTGATGCACTAACCTTGTTGAACTTCAGTGTGTGGAGACCATGGCCGCGATTGGCCGCGACATTGCGAAGGAACGGTTCGGCCGGGCCACGTACTCCAAGGTACGGCCAGGCAGTTCTTTATCTATGGAGGCTGGGAAGTAGACAAGTAACCTTTATCCTTTATGACAGCAACTGAAGCCGCGGGCGTCGCTTCAAAAGTATCAGGACCTGTTCTTGGGCAAAGCGTCGTGGCCCGGCTCGCCGTCGTCCTCAGCGGCGTCCCATGTGGTAGGTGAGACCAAGACGCAGTCTCCGTCCCCAGATTTTACGTGAGCGGGTGGTCGCTGGCAAACCTTGTAGTATCGAAGCGAGGGTTCCCCGGCCTTGCGATACGATTCCTTTTCGAGACAAACGGATCGAAAAGAGCTCGCGAATACATACAGGTTATTACCACGTGTCCATCCCGACGACCGGACTTTTTTCCTAGTGCTCAAGTCGTGGAGCGTCGTCTTCCGTTCTCTTGGCTTTTCAAAACCGCTTTTCTCCTATGGTACAACTAAGCGAGTGGCGAGTGCCGTCTCTGCCGGACTGTGTCTCTTCCGTTCGGCGGGGGCGACGCAACGACCAGTCGATAGACACAGCGACAGTCGAGCGAGGTCTCTCTCTCTGTAGACGTCTTCGACTCGCTCGACTCCTATTCCCCCAAGTGGCGGCCGCGGATGCGTCGCGCGAGCTGCACGTCCTTGACCATGAGCGTCACGCGCTTGGCGTGGATCGCACACAGATTCCTATTCCATATACATGATCAGTGAGTGGTCCATTCATACTCTCCGCACGCGAAAGAGCAAACGTACGCGTCCTCGAATAACCGCACGAGATGGGCCTCGGCCGCTTCCTGCAGCGCGAGCAGCGCCTCGGCCTGCCATCGAAATTCGCGGTGCGTAAACTCCATTTGGATCTCACGCACGAGCCGCGCAAACGGCAGCTTGCGCAGCAAGAGCTCGGTCGAGCGCTGGTAAAACCGGATCTCTCGAAGCGCCATCGTGCCCGGGCGGAACCTCCGCTTGGGGGTACTACTACTGCGGTCGCCGGGGCTCGCCGCCGTGCGCTGCGGCGTCGTCTGCCGCGGCATCGTCATCTTGGTCGTGCGTCGCTGTGGCGTCGTTCGAGGCGACGTGGCTGCTGCCGTCGGCCTCGAAGCAGCAGCAGCCGCGGGTGCGGGCAGCGGGATCGAGCGCTTGGCGAGCCGCACGGGCGTCGAGTTCTTGCGCGGCTTCTTGACGGTGGCCGGCGGCGACACGGCGTCCGAGCCGCTGCCGCTGGCGTCGCTCTCGCTGTCGTCGTCGTCGTTGTGCCGTCGCAGCGACGTAGCCGCTGGCCGCTTGCCGGGAGCTCCTCGGCGCACGGGCGTCGCCATACTCAGTCAGTCGTTAAGTACGCTCCCCCGCACAAGTAACATGGCGGAAATTCCCCTCCCTCCACCTGTTTCTTTTCCCCTCCTTTCCTTTGATATCGCATATCTTATAACACAGGATCCTCTCAAATACGATTGCAAGAGATATGCCATTAAAGAGGTAGAATGTCCGCTAGCAAAGTGTAGCCATCTTGGCTGCGCTGTTGGGTCTCAGCCGTACTTCTTCCACTCCATGCCCTCCGGCGCGACGCGCTCCTGCTCATAGTCCTTGGTCTTGACCTCGTTCCAGTTGGTCGAGAGCACCGTGCCGCCCGACGTTTGCTATCGCGTTTCAAACACACCAGCCAACAAAAACGTCAGTAGCCAGCCCGATAGACCTCCCTCTCATGCCCACCCAAGACACTCACAAACGACTTGACCATGGCGCGGCGCGTGTCTTCGTCCGCGTTGGAATAAATATCGCGAAAGAGCTTTTGCATGGCCTCTTCGCCCTCGGGCTTTTCGGCCTCGAGCTCCTGGCCGACCGCGCGCTCAATCTGGTTCCAGTCGCGAGAGCTCGCGTACGGTCGCGGCGGCACGACACTCTTCTTCTCTTCAAACACGGCGGCCGGCCCCGTGACCACCTTGGCGCCCTTGACCACGACCTTGGCCTCGTCGAGCTGGTCCCAATGGGTGCCCACGGCGGCCTTCTTCAGGCGCACTTCGACCTTGACGCCGCCGACGAGCCACGTACTCTCAGCGACACTGATCTCGTCAAAGAGCGACTTGTCGAGCGCCTCAATCATCTCGCCGTTCACGCGAAGCTGCACACGGAGCTACAGTAGAAAGCCTGTCAGTGTGGCGGCAACGGCCTGGGCGATAGCTTGTGCGCTTACCTTGGTGGGTTCAAACTCGACCACAACGTCATCTTTCGTCAAGTGTTTTTGGAAGATCGAGATCGTCACGTGCGTCGCCGACTGGTACCACTCGTGACTGTCGTACGCATCCATCAGTGTGAGCCGTCAGCCCCAATCAATTCAATGCGAGCGTTTGGCATTCGTACCGAATCGAAGGTTTCGCCGCGACCACCGGGGTGGGAACCGGCACAGACGCCGCCACGGGCTGCACGGGAGCTGCCGGTGCGGTCAGGTCCACATCTTCATCATCGCCTATGGCAAAAGCACATTAACTACTGAACCGACTGCTAGAAAGGTGCCTCCACAGACGCCATACGTACTGTCCAGCTCAGCGTCGCACTTGCGGATCCACGTCTGGAAGCGCTTCCCAAGCGACTCGCTCGCCGCTGGCACGACCGCCTTGCCGGCCGCAAATGCCTTCTTGGCTGCCGCATACTGCTCCAACTCGAAATGCGCAATGCTAGTCCATCCACATTAGCCGACTGAAGAGTGCAATACCATTTGTGTGTACGTACGTACCCTTTGCGCAAGTGCGCGTGCGCGAGCGTCGCGTCCAGTGCAATCGCCTTGTCGGCGTCTGCGATCGCGTCCGTCAGTTTATTGAGCTTAAGGTGTGCGGCCGCGCGCTTCGCCAACACGTCGCCGTCTTGCGGCAGCTGCGCTGCGGCCTTCGTGTACGCAGCGACGGCCTCGGCGTAGGCCTCGTCCACAAACAGCGCGTTCGCTTCGTGCTTGAACTCCATCGCTTGCTCTCCAGGGAGTCCGTTCGGGTCTGCCGCTTGATGGCTCACCAACTCTTGTGTGTGGATTTTCTCGAAGGTTGCATTCGCGTATGGTATAGCTCCGATTAAGTACGATTCCAAACCGCCGCGTTCTCGGTGATTGATGGCAGCATGATGGAGACAAGATGGCTAAGGGTCTACTGTATTCGCAATGGATGCTTGCTTAGTCGCGGACGCGCACGTTCAGGTAGAGATGCACGGGGCAGCCCAGCAGACGCTCGATTTCTTCCCGTGCAGCGACGCCCACGGAGCGGATGCTGTTGCCATTGTGGCCGACCACCATCTTGCGCACGCGCGGCGCCGATACCTACGCAGTCACAGCATTCCCATTAATGTCTTGTGTGCAAGGCCCGTAGTAAAGTACAATACCACGTACGAAAAGGTCCTGGTCGATGCGAATGCTGCGATCGCGAAAGACCGTCCAGCCAACGTTTTCCTGCTGGATCGCGTACGGCAGTTCCTTGTTGTAGCGACGAAAGAGCTTCTCGCGGATGATCTCGGTGACGAGGTCCAGATCCGACTGGTCCGACTTGAACGACGAGTGGTAGCTCCTAAAAGTGAGTCAGCAGATCCCAAACACGTGAGTCTCGTTTTGGACTTTCTATGCACCACCACTGGGTGCTCCATCAACGTACCATGGTCGTTCGACAGCGAGACCGAGCAGCGTCTTCTTGAGGTCAGCCATGCCCGTGCCCTTGAGCGCCGACACGCGCAGCGCATTGTCCCCAATGAACTGGAGCGGATCCATCTTCAACTCCATCGCCCGCATCTCCTCCATGTCGTCGTCATCATCATCGTCATCAACGTCGTCGTCGCCATCATCATCGTCTTGCTCTGGGTCGACCACGTAGTGGGTCTTGTAGACCTCTTGGATCATTTGCGACAGGTCGTGGATCTTGCGGTTCACATTGCGCTTCTCGCGGTCGTTCACGAGGTCACACTTGTTCATCACGAGCATGAGCGGCGACGCGACCTGCGCCGCGGTCGTGACAAACTGTTCGAGCGCCTCCATCGCGTCGTCGTCCAGTCTCTTGACGGCGTCCACGACGAGCAGCGACAGGTCGACGCTTTCGACAGTCTCGGCGGCGGTCGTGACCAGCTCCCGGACGTACTGGTGGGTCTCCTTGGGCTTGATGAGACCGGGCGTATCGTAGAACGCCAGCTGCGTCTCGCGCTCGGTCAAGATGCCCAACACGCGGTCACGGGTCGTATTGTACTTGGGCGAGACGGCCGAGATCTAGTTGAGATAGACAGAAAAAGAGACTGAGCTATTGGGAGAGGATCCGAGAGGTTCATTCGAAACACGTACCGTGACGTCCAGCAAACGGTTCGCGATCGACGACTTGCCGGCGTTCGGCCGTCCGATGATCGCAATGTCTAGTCCTTTCGGGTTGGTGGGCTCGTCGGGCTCCAAGAACTCGCGCTCCACGATCTCGTCGGGCGCGGACCGTAGCCCCGTGAACATCTTCTCTGACGGTGCCACCGGGCGACGCACGGCGCGACGGGGCTTGCCAGTCGCCTCCTCACTATCACGGCGAGCAATCTTCTCGGCTTTGCGCTTCTCGCGCGCCGCGCGGAGTTGCTGCTTCTCCTCGAGCTGCGCGCGGTACTCGGCGGCAAAGTGCTGGTCGTTGTCGTCGTCCTCTGGGAGCAGCCCGAGCCGGCGCTTGCGTGCACGTTCCTGGAGCGCCTTCTTGATGGGTGCATCCAGCGGATCATGTGGGCGTGTCACCGGATACGTCCTTGCACGCAGGCGGCGCCACTCGGCCTCGCGATCGATTTCCACGGGCTTGGCGGCGGGCGGCCGTGGCTCCTCAGTATCACGCTTGGAGCTGCTGCGGCCGCGGCCCTTGTAGCCATCGCCACGCGCAGCCAGCGTGCGCGTCGTGTGGAGTGTTGCAGTGTTGACAGACGGGACGGATGCGGCGCTGCGGATACGGAGCCACGTCGGCGCGAGCCGCCGCGCAAGCGTCGTCATGGCGACCATCGCTTTTGTGCTGATGGATTGATTGGCGTTCGCCTTCGAAACGGGTCAGGCGGGTTTGGCAGACCCGTGCATGGTTTGACCCATTTCCATGATACCCAAATTAACGGAGCTGAACTAGCCTAATCTTGCAGATCAATGGCGGCCCTGTCCATGTGCAACCAGACGTCAGAAGACCCAGTGGAGTGTCGGCGTCTTGCGATTGCGAACGTGTTGTCGGCACGTCCAACCGGAAAGGCTCTCCAGTTTGCCTTCCTTCCTTCCAACTTGGAAACGTGGCATCCACGGTGGAAGCCAACGGAGACTGTACCCACTGTGCTGTGTTACAGTACTGGTAGCCACAATACAGTGACGTATGCGTGTCAAAAGTGTTTGGCCATTCGCCATTTTGGTGGGAGGTTTGTTCCAACCTTCGGACCGGTTGGAGCAAAGCCCCCGTACTGCAACCTGCTTCGTCGTTCTATTCTTCTGACCACTTGAACCATGGACTACCGGCGGTCCCCGGTAGTACCGCGGGTCCGGGATCCTGCTGACCACTTGAACAACAGGTCATTTGCAATCGAGAATCTCGGTTCGTGTGTGGACGATCCGTCGACATAGTCGTCCCGGTACTATTTTATTCGCGGCATCCATGAGGACGTGGCATACAGTGTACATACAGTACATGATGCATGTATGCACTGTATTGCCCAAGAGAGGCCCCGTTCTGTCACCGGCCACGCACAACGCCGCGTCCTTTTTGATCCATTCACGCATGTGGTCGCTCGCCTTTCGTTACTTGAAGGTTGTGTTCACCACCATGCGGTGTGGCCGCAATCTGTCGCACGAGAGCCGGAAGGAAGTTGGGAAGCGAAGTCTCTCTCTGCACGAGGAAGAGATACTTATTATCAATTCCACGTGTATCTGTTTGGTACACGTGTACCGGCGCATTGTCCAGAATGTAACGATGCCAGCACTGATGAGACGGCAGCTACTGTACACTGTGCATGCCGTTACACTCCGACTCCTACCAGCGCATGCGCATGCGCATACACATAAACGTGCCGTTAATCAAATCGACTCGAAAAAACTGGGGCATCTCCGCTGGAGATTCGCCACTCGGCCCCAATGGGTACAGTGTTTATAACCTTAGAAATACGTGGACAAAACTTGAACGCGTCTTGGCGGTATTGGTTTTATTGATACGATAGCATCGACAGAGCCCTCCTGCGCTCCGCGTCACACCGTTATCCCGACAACAAAGGCCCCAGTCGGGATGGCGTCTCACTGACAATCCAAATGCATCGGCTCACTGCATCGCAGCTCGTCAGTGATAATTTATCACAGATCATGCAACGGCGCTGGTACAAAAATGGAGTGGTTTTTTCCCCAGACTACGAATCGACGACCAAGGCCAATCCAATCCGAAGCACCGGTTTACTTGCGTTTACCTCCCATAATGAATTCATTGGTATTTTATAACCAGACTATTTAAAGTGTCTATTATTACCTGAAAACCGATAAACCTTTAAAGCTGATATCATGCACTTCGCACAGATACTACTATTGTACCAATCCCATTTCAACATGCGACGAGGAGATCAGGACATCCCGACAAAAACCAAACGATTAAAACCGCCTTCGTGCCGCACATCCTGCCGCCTGTCTCTCGTTCCGACCCGTGTGTACACTTTGGTCTCTGGGTTTCTTTTTCCAGCACCTGCCTGTACGAGTCCCGCGTTCCTCCCCTAGACTGTCTGCTCGCCATGGCTGGCCTGTCGCTGCAGGCCACTCGGACTCGTCGTTGAACCTTCGCCACCTCGTCCCAGGGACGTGGACGCCACGCACGCCAACGGTATCTCTCTCTCTCTCTCTCTCTCTCTTTCTCGCTCTCTCGGTATCTCTCTCTTTGTCTAACCAAAAGCTCACTTGCGAATTTACCTCTAGCTGCGCACGCCGAAGCCGCCAACGCAAGCCAAGCTCCTACCTTCGAAGCCCACTGCTCCGATGTCGCCTTCCACGACCCCCACGCTCGACTATGCGCCGCACCACGACGACGCTCCGCCGCCGCCGGCCCGCAAGTCGCTCGCGCGCAAGATTTTCACGTCGCTGACCTTTTGGATCGTCCTCGGCACGGCCGTGGGCATCGTGCTGGGCGAAGTCGCGCCCAAGTTTTCCAAGCAGGCGGCGCCCATGGCGCAGCTCTTTCTGCGGCCAATCCAGTTCATCGTCTTCCCGCTCGTGTTCTCGTCGCTCGTCGTGGGCATTGCCGGCCAGACTGACATGAAGCAGCTCGGCCGCCTCTCGATCAAGTCGTTTATTTACTTTGAGATCGTCACGACGATCGCGCTTGTCATCGGCCTGATCGCCGTCAACATTGTCAAGCCGGGCAACAGCAGCGTCAAGAGCAAGGGCGAGTACAAGCCGACGAGCTCGTCGACGGGCCTTTCGCTAGCCAACTGGATTAACCACTTGGCGCCCAAGACGTGGGGCGAGATGATGGGCGGCTCGGGTTCGTCCGAGCTCCTGCAAGTGCTCGTGGCCTCCATTCTCACGGGCGTCGCGACCGCGCAGCTCCACGACCAGGCGGCCAAGCGGCTCATTGTCGAGTTCGCACGAGCGGTCATGGAGATGATGTTCAAGTTTGTCGACATTGTGATTTGGACGGCGCCCATTGGTGTCTGCTTTGCCGTCGCGAACGCCATTGGTGCGAACGGCATGTCGGCGCTCAGCAGCCTCGGTGCGCTCGTCGCGACCGTGTACGGCACGCTCATCTTTTTCGTGGTCGTGGTCTTTGTGCCGATCCTGCTGCTCTTCAAGATCAACCCGATCTCGTTCCTCTCGGCCATGCGCGAGCCACTCATCATTGCGTACACGACCGCGACCTCGGAGGCTGCGCTGCCCAAGGTCTTTGAGGCGCTCGACGAGTACGGCGTGGCCACCAACATCTCGGCGTTTGTCGTGCCCTTTGGTTACTCGTTCAACTTGGACGGCACGACGCTGTACCTGTCGCTCTCGGCCGTCTTCTGCGCGCAGGCCGCTGGCGTGCACAAGTCGGTCGGCGAGCAGATTGTCATGGTGCTCATGCTCATGGTGTCGTCCAAGGGCGTCGCCGGCGTGCGCTCGGCCGCAATCATTGTCTTGGCCTCGACGCTCGAGCAGTTTGACGTGCCGTCGTGGCCCGTGGCGCTCATTCTGGGCGCCGATTGGTTCATGGACATGGGCCGTACGTTCACCAACGTCTTGGGCAACTGCATTGCCGCGGTCATCATGGCCAAGCTCGAGAACGAGTTCCGCACGCCGCAGTGGGAGCACGACCGCCAGATGCGGCTGCAGCTCGCCTCGGAGCAGGAAGAGGCCGAGAAGGCCATGCAGCAGAGCAAGTTGAGTGTCCACGAGGCGTAAGTATCGCAGGAGTATCCAAACCCCGGATGGAAGGAGCATGTTGGATTTCGCCGTGTGTTCTACAGTATCGTAATGCGACATGCACTTTCTCTTTCCTTTGAACCCTTACTATGTCCTTGAGGTTGCTGCACTGAATTAAGTGATTTCGATGAGCTCTAACTGAGACCAACTCAGATTATCAGAGTGGAAAAGACCATCACTCCTGTTCCCCAGCGAGAAAAAAAGAAAATCCGGGGCTGGGTTCGAAATACATGCCGAGGGCAAATGCCACCGGCCCTTTCACACCACACTGCAAAGCGCTCTCTTCTTCGATGGTCGAGCTGACGCGGAACCTCGCGCGCGTCGCGCACGTGCCCGGCGTGCTGCGGCGCCGCGCGCTCATGGTCGGCTGCGGCGACCGCGCGACGCAGCAGCTCCTCCACGCCACCACGCAGCACGCCGCTGTCGTAGCCGATGCGAGCGTGCTTCTCCACGACTTCGCCGCGCTAAGCGACGGGTGGAGCACGATCGAACCGAGCTTTGAATCGCTCGCGGCGGCGCTCCAGCGTGTCTCCTATAGTGTCTTGTTGAAGAAGAGTCTCGCGGACCAGGCCGACGTGCTTGTCACCGCTGCCGCGATGGGCGCGCGCGAGCTGCTGCGCTTGCTGCTTGAGGCGAGAGACGTGCCATGGGACGCCACCACGATCGATTTTGCCACGCTCATGGAACTGGCGGCCGTGAACGGCCACTGCGCGCTGGTCACGTGGATGTGGTCGCTCCCGACCAATGACGAACTGCGCGTCTACAGAATGCCGATTCTTCGGCGAAAGGATTTGATCCGCGACGCGCTAGCGAAGGGCGCCAAGCGTGCGTACGAGGCTCTCGCAGAAAAGCACGACGGGACGGAGATGGGAATGCTGAATCAGCTCCAGACGCTACTTGGCGCTTTGTGTGGGCCACTCATGAACCTAGTCGAGCACGATCGTTCGCCTTCGGCGATGGCCGCGAGCGCCGAGCCAACAATCACCGCCGACCGGATAACAGCGATGCTGCTGGACCAGCCAAGCAGCGTCGAAGTGCGCGTGCTCACGAGTCGTTCGCTCATGTCCGTCGTTGGCGCGTTCCAAGCGAGTCCGCTCGCCGTCGTGGTTCCGCTGATGGAGCAACTCGCGCCGCTGCAGCGCTCGAGTTGCGCGCCAAGTATTAAGATGGCAGCGGTTCGACTGGCAATCATCTCCGGTGACCTCTACACGTTCAAGGCCGCATCGCTGGTGGCGAGAGTGCGACCAGTCGATCTACCGCTTCTGCTGCACTTTGCTGCGTGCGAAGGTCGCTTGGACTTGGTCCAGTGGATCCACAGCCAGTTCGAGCCTTCCACCCGTGTCCGTGCCGATACCATGGCCATGGCTGTGCGGTGTGGCTGGCCAGAAATCGTCGAGTGGCTCCATCACCACTGTCCAGAGAGTGCGCAGTCCATGTCCGAGTGTGCTTTGAACGACGCTGCCCGCTGGGGCCACGTTGCCGTGCTCCGAGTGTGCCACCAGCACAATCTCGGAAAGTGCACCACTGGCGGAGACCTCCTCGCTCGGGCGATTGGCGCCGGACAGCTCGAAGTCGTGAAGCTGCTGCATTCGTTGCAGTGGGGGTATGATCGCAGTGTGGCGTTGACAGAAGCCTTCAAGCACGGTCATCTCTCGATCGTGCGATGGTTGTATGGCGAGGAAGCTGTAGCCACGGGTCGGCTCGTGGAGGCACTGTGCTCGAACGCCTCGACCACAGACGCGACGGTGCAGTACCTATGGTCGCTGATTGATCCCTCAAGTGACCTCGTCACGCGTTGTGTGGTCGATAACTTTGCAGACATCTGTGCGAAGGGCGCCACGACCACGGTTGCTACAGTACTGCCGCTCGTGGCTCCAGACAGCGTGACAGCGTACGAAGGTTTGCTTGCTGCGACCCGTGCCAAGTGTCAGGAAACTGCTGAACTGCTCCTGCGCCACTGGCAGCCACAGGAACCGCATCGCATCGAAGCGCTTCTGAAGGTGGCGCTGGACACGGAGCACGTGCCGCTCATGACGTGGCTGATCAAGTCGGACGAGATCGCGTCCTCCTCTTTGGACTCTTTATTCACGTACGCGGCAGACAAGCACACGGCTCGGTTGCGCGCCATTCTCAGTTCGTGTGGTGGTACTTACGAGCCGCTCAAGAATGTCGACGTGGTGGATTTCGCGTTCGCTGCGATGAAAGAAATCCACGCGAGACAGCGTCGCGAAGCAGTTGTCCAGGAAGCATCAGTCCAGAGCGGTGCCGTGGTCGAGCGGGCGCTGCTGGCAGCCGTCCCTGCCTGTGCGAGACCCAAGCTTGTGACGTATCTGATCCGGCATGGCCGTGCGCTGGAGCAGGGCGATGCCGAGTTCTCATGTACCGTCACGCTAGCGAATGGCATCGTGGTTTTGAAGGAGGAAGGGGAGGAGGGAGAGGAAGATCAGGAGGAGATCGAGGGGCAGCTTGTTGTGCGCTTTGCAAGATCTCTCCCCGACGGCCCAGTGGCTCCGTTCTGTGGCGTCCACGCAGCACGCACTGGCAACCTGGCCGTGCTGAAGTTTCTTCACGACCAGCAACTGCTCACTCCCTTCGTGGTCGAGGCAATTACCACTGTCGCCCACGCCCACGATCAACTGACCGTGATACAATGGCTCGTCTCCCTCGGCGAGTCGATTGCGAATAAGGAAGGGATCATATTGGCGATGGAGCATGGACACAAGGCCATTGTCGAGTACCTCATTGATCTCGGCGACGATCGCGTCGACGGTGCGATCGAAAGCGTCTTGCTGGACGAACTGAAGGCGGACGTGGAGCATGTCGAGTCGGAGCGGCGCCAGAACAAGCGTAAACGCTGGCATAGCCAGGCACTCGGGTGGGCAATGACGCTGCTGCAGCTGTTGATGCAGCGGAGACCCACCCACCACGAAAAACTGTTGGCGATCGCGGCCGAGTCTGGGTCGATGGCCGCCGTCCAGCTCATGCTTGGGGCTCAAACCACGCTGGATTGGGCATCTCTGGATCTGCCCAGCACGTTGATCGCAGCTGCACGTAGTCAAAGCGAGACAGTTGTCAAGGTCATCTACGAGCGGAAAACAGAGGCGACTGAGCTGCCCGACGTCGCGTCGCTTCGCCGAGCGGGTGGACTCGCGAGCGTCGGCGCCGTGGAGACGCTGCTGACATGGCTAAGCAAGTGGGACCCTCGCGTGCGTGGCCAACTGGAGACGGAGCAACGCAACGCAAGGGCGATCTTCCCATTACCGACGACTCGAGAACCGCCACGCCGATGTCCTCGCACCATTCGGCAATCCCAACCCAGGACGCGTCGACTCGCACATAAACAGAGCATTTGTGCCGTCTGAAAGAAGTAATACTACCCAAAGTATTAATATCATACCATCGATGCACAAAGTATTAATATCAGCAGAGGGGATGCACAAGAAGACCCATGGGCATTGCTATTGTATAGTGGAGTTCTGGGCGCTTATTGTATAGAGCGATACCACGCAGTTGAAGAAGGAGAGAGATTTTTTTTCGAACGACCGGCCAACTGGAGGGAGTGGAAGACCGGCAGGATCACACGCACACAGAAAACGATACGATTCGAGTCGGAAAGAGACCGATGCATCCCGCCCACCTCGCCTACGACGACCCCAGCGACACGCCCGACATCTTGCCCGTGAAGCGGCGCTGGAGCGCAGCGTGGCTGAGCCCGTTGCGCGGGCGCCGGCCGCCGCGCACGTTGAGGTTGTGGTTCTCGGGCACGCCGTTCTCGGCGGCCATGAGCGCCTGCACAATCTCCTTGCACGTGGCATTCATGTCGTCCTTGTTCTTGGCCATGCGGTACATGTCGAGACACTCCTTGGTCGTGTACGACGAGTCTAGCAGAGCGGAAAAGCGCCATTAGCAGTTGCCAAGAGCTCCATCATTCAGGAGGAGGAGCTCACCTTCAACAGTCGTGTTCATGGTAGAAAGAGAGAGGAGGGGGAGCGGAGCTTGTGTCGGGGAGGAGTGTCGTCGAGGTGGTGGATTCTCGAATGAGTGTGGAGATGGAGGAGGGAATCGTCCTCCTCTGAGCTAAGAGGAGGGGAGATCGTTCTCTTGGATTGGATTGTGGGAACATGGGCGAAGTCCGATGACAGTGAAAGGCCGGGCACAAATTGTTCTGTTTTTTTGTCATCCGTTCCGGGGAAACTTCAACCAGAACCTCAAGAATCGATGTGATTGGCTGATGGTTTAAGTTTCCACCAATCAGAGAGCGCTAAATTTACTCTCTGGCGTGCGAAACGACCTCCATCCTTGATGACACACACAAATGAGACCGGCACTCCGGCTGCGACCGTCAAACAGCTGAGACCTTCAAGTTGATGATCGCTGTTTAACCTTCCGTTTCTAAGCGGGAAGCTCTTGGCGTGGGTCGCGAGAGAAATGGCCAACTCGTGTTTGCGCGTCCTGCGCCAGCACCTCCCGATTGTGCCACGCAAGAAGAAACCAAACATAAAATACGTGTTCCACGCAAGAAGAACCAAAATGGACCCGTGCACCCAAACGGTTCTCTTTTTGGGAACATCTTGAGCTGCGGTGTGGCCACTTGGAACAATTTTGTCAGAGAACAGTTCTAATCATATTTTCATCCAATCAAGTACACGTAAAGGTAGTAAAACTTTCTATTGGTGGAAATTCTAATGCGACCTTTCAAGATCTGCAATGGTGGTGACGCCGACCCAACGGACAAGGCGCTGTCTCGCCGCGCTCCGCTGTGTGTGTGTACAATGAGCAGCAAGCATGTGGACGACAGGCGCGAGCTGGAGGCCACCTCCAAGTTGCAGGTGAGTTCCTGCGGCTGGATCTCCCCGTGTGTGCAATGCTAACGACGGTCGGAACTGAGCAGCCGCCGGCCAAGATTAAGCGCCGCGACTCCAACGATTCCAAGGTGCGCCTAGCTGCCGATTGCCACTGATCCCTGCTGTCTAGCGTGCGAAAAACGTATACTGATACGGATTACTGGTACCATAGCCGCTCACGGGGGCACTGCCCAAGCAGGCAGCACCCAAAGAAGAGAAGCGCAGGTGCGGGAGGCATGATTTCTGATCAAGAAACACACATGCAAACGTTAACTGCTGTGGATTGCTCCTCAGTCCCTCACATACAATAGTCGATGGCGGCAGTGACGACAAACCGATGGCCGCGGGGCGTCCGGGGAGCAAAGAGTCCAAGCTCAAGCCGCCAGAGATCATCGCCAAGCGCACTCCCATCACGCCGACCGGCGCCACAGCCAAAGCCAGCGAGCCACCGACCCGCAAAGTGCCACCGCTGCCAGTATCCGATAGCAAGCAAGGATCGTTCCATGGCGTCATGCCCACCGTCGCCCATGGCGCTGGAGGTGGTGGCCACACGCTCGTGCGTGCCGACAGCAAATCGGGTCTGTCGCTGCATAAAGTACGCAGTGTGCAGTCGCTCGCGAACGAGATCCGTCGAATTCGCTCGCTACGGACAGAGCCCGATGATCAAAAGCAGCAGACACCGCCGCCAAAGCCCGCCCGCACGCGGCAGCCGCCACCACCTCTCCATCATCAGCCTCTGGCTCAGCAAGAGTCGGCCGACGAGAAGAAAGACGTGGCGACAACGTCGCGTGGGCCCGAGAAGAAGCCCAGGTACGAAATCCCTTGGTCCGGTCGCAAGAATGACTTGGGGGTCTCCTGACTATGATTGTGTCGCAGCCTCCGCTCCAAGATCAAGCTGGAGATTGCCGAGCCGGCGACGATTGAAGAGCAGAATGAACTGGCGGCGCTCCCTGGCTGTCAGCTCACGCAGAGTCCGACGGCCCAAGTGCGGCCGGGCACATCGCTACCCCCGGCCAGCTCAACTGGCAAGAAAGGCATCAATCGCAACCAGTTCACACGGGCGCTGGGGCTCAACTTCCAGCTCGACCTCCAGCAGACGGAGACGCGGGCCGTCGACAAGTCGTTTGATCTGTCCGAGTCGGGCACGTTCGACGCCGTGGGCTTCCAGATCAAGCAAACGGGCATCACGCGCTCACCGGACCGCTCGAACAATAACCACGGAGACAGTACGAACAAGCCCAACGCCAAGAAGCACCTGCTCAAGTTTGGCGTGCTGGGCCGCGGCGCGAGCGGCGTGGTCCACAAGGCGCTCCACGTGCCGTCGCTGCTGTTGGTCGCTGTGAAAGTGATCCCGGTCTTTGAAAACGACAAGCGCCATCAGCTCATCGCCGAGCTCAAGGCACTGTACAACAATCTCTCAACGCTCTCGGACGACGAGGACGTGCGCCGCGCCAAGGCCGTCGCGTGCCCCGACATTGTGTGCCTCTACGACGCGTTCATGAACCCGAACGAAGGGAACGTGTCCATTGTCGTCGAGTACATGGACGGCGGCTCGCTCCAGGACATCGTCGAAACGGGCGGCTGCAAGTCCGAGAGCGTGCTCGCGAGCATCTCGTACCGAGTTCTCAAGGGGCTCGCGTTTCTCCACAGCACGCACCAGCTGCATCGCGACATTAAGCCCAGTAATTTGCTCATTAACCACTTTGGCGAGGTCAAGATCTCGGACTTTGGCATTGTCCGCGAGATGGAAAACTCGATGGCCAAGGCCACGACCTTTGTGGGCACGCTCACGTACATGTCCCCCGAGCGCATCGCGAGCGAAGAGTACTCGTACAACTCGGACGTGTGGTCCTTTGGGCTCTCTATCATGACGTGTGCACTGGGCAAATTCCCGTACGCGTCCAAAGGCGGCTACTGGGAACTGCTCCACATGATCCGCAACGAACCGGTAGGCGCTTGTCTCTCGCTCTATCGCCACTCTATCTGATCCTCTCTGGGTGACTGTGGCTAGCCTCCGAGTCTGCCCGAAGGCGAGTTCTCTCCCGTCTTTCGCGACTTTGTGGACAAGTGTCTGAAGAAGGACCAGAGAGAACGCTGGAGCGTCAAGCAGTTGCTGCAGCACGACTTTGTGCGCCACTTGAGCGAGCGCGCGCCGACCCACGCGGCGATGCCCTCCACAGCGGAGGACATCGACGACGACGCGGACCCGCGCACGACGACCAGCGAGTGGACCAAGAATGCGACGACCCCAGACGACGTCGAGAGCGACGACGCGAAAGCCCAGGTCGAGCTCGACGAGATCGTCCAGCGGGTCTGCGAGTACTATTTGAAGGACGTTAAGGAGCTAGTCATGGACCGGGCCTACTCGCTCCATGACGTGGCCGCGTGGATCCAACAGCTTCCGGCCATGCAAAAGCTGTACGTACTTTCTCTCTTTTTCTCTACCTGTTGATATAAGAGACAGGAGGCTCATGGGGATGTCACCATACTCGTGGCTTCAGGAAACTCGCTCGCTTTGCCGACCAAATCGGCGCCAAGCGTCGCGTCGTGTACGCCAAGTTCCACGACGCCATGAACGAGCTGCTGCAGGACATTCAGGATCTCTACTTCAACGACGACGCCAAGGACGCGAAATAAGTGGCGGTGTCCCTCCCTCATCAAACGAATAATACACAATATTCATTGCATCCCTCTCGTACGCCACGCTATAATTTACTACTATCCTAAAAATGATCTCGTCTCACTCACATGATGGCGCACGCATTCTGTTCATCCGACCGCCGCGTCTCGCCGGCGCTCATGCTGCCGCTGTTTTTCCGGAACGAAAAGTTTCGTCGCAAGTACCCAATCACGAGTCGGTTCTCTCGCTTAAGCAGTTCAAACGAAGCCTTGAGTGACGCCGTGTAGGCCGCCTCGTCGTACCGCGGCATGTGCGTTGCCATCAACCGTTCGCTCGCGACTTGGACACGGAATGCCGACTTGGACACGCGCATCGCGGCGACGTACGCCGATGACCCCTTCAACGAATGGCTCTCTCTTCGCAGGACGACATAGTCACGGGTCAGGAACGCCTGCTCGATGCGGCCCATATACTCCTCGCACATAGACGCGTACTTTTCCAGCAGACTGAAAAACAAATTCTCGTCGCCGCCGCATTGCTCGACACCGAGTGCATAGTCGATGGGATCGCCGTCTGGAATTACGATCTCCTCGGGGAGCACACTCGACACGAACGATGGCGGGCCGCTCGGAGGCGGGAAGGGAGGCGGCGGTGCCGGCGGCATCCGCACGACAGTATCGGAGATACGCTCGGCGGTCTGTGACGTGCCGGGCGTACTTGATGCGCTGTCCGAGTCGGGGAGCCCGTTTGACGCCGACAGCTTCGACGTCGTGGACGACCCTTTTCCTGCCAAACTGAACGAGCCGCTGAGCTCGAGAGCCTCCTCCACTGTTCTCAACATTGGCGACTCCAGAAGCGACAGCCGCTCGTGAGTCAGCCCAACACCACCCTCCGAGTCGGACTGCTCCGCGATAGTCATGTTGATCGCATCCGTGAGCGAGTTGGCGCTCTTGGTCTGGCTCAACGCCGTCATCGCCAGCATCGCATCAGCGGCATGGTGGCCTTCCCGACCAATCATCATAGGGTCTTCAAGCTCCAAATCCGAGATGGCGCGCGTCAGGTCGAGCTCTTCACTATGAGTCGACGCCGGCACGAGGTTGGCCGTGTTGGCTTCGCCAAGTGATTCACCGTCATCAGAAAACACGCTCGGGTCCTTGTTAGCGGCCTTCAAGCTCATGTAGCGAACCGTCATCCACTGTCGAACCGCCGCGAGCAATGCCGATTTGCCAATAGGCTTGACGATGAACTCGTCCATGCCCGCGTCTAGACACTTTTTACGATCACCACTCATCGCATATGCCGTGAGTCCCAAGATGGGGATGCGCGGCAGATTGTTATCGAGCTCAAACTGCCGGATTGACTGCGTCGCCGTGTAGCCGTCCATGATGGGCATCTCGCAATCCATCAGTACCAAGTCGTACAAGTCGTGGTGCTCCTTGTAGGCATTGAATGCGTCGCGGCCGTTCTGCTCCCACTGCAGCAAATGGTTGTCCTTGGTAAAGTAGCACTTGACCACTTCCCAGTTGAACTCATTGTCCTCGACCACGAGAATGCGCGCGTACTTCGGCACATTGTCGAGCGCAGCATCGGCGGGAATCGGCACCGGAAAGTTCTGCTGTTCAATGGCATTGTTATCGTCCACACGGTCCACAAGCACGGTAAAGAAGAATTCCGAGCCCTCAGTCAGCGTGCTCTCAACATCAATTTCGCCGCCCATGAGCTCGACGAGCTGCTTGCAGATCGCCAGCCCCAGCCCCGAGCCTGTCGGATTGTTCTTGCGGGTGCGATCGAGCTTTGTGAAAAGCGAGAACAGACGCGTCTTCTCGTCATTGTCCATGCCCACACCCGTATCAATGACTTGGAAAAGCAGCTTGACGCAGCCCTTGGGGGCATCCCGGGACGGCACAGCACGACACTGTACGGTGATCGACCCTGCATTCGTAAACTTGATGGCGTTTGAGAGCAGGTTGAGCAAGACCTGGCGAAGCCGGCTCACATCACCGACGACCATAGTGGGCACATTGCTCGCGCAGCTGAGAATCAACTTGATGCCCTTTTCCTTGGCCTTGAACTTGAAAATCTCGATGACGTAATCCAGCAGGTCTTGCATCTGGAACGGATCTTTGGAAATCTCGAGATGACCAGCTTCAATCTTGGACAAGTCGAGAATGTCGTTGATCAGGTTCAAAAGAAGCGAGCCAGATACGTACGCCATGTGCACATAACGTCGTGGGACCTTTTCGAGCTCTTGTTCACGAAGCATCTCGAGCATTCCCAGCAGACCGTTCAGCGGCGTACGCAGTTCGTGGCTAAACGACGCGAGGAACGTCACCTTGGCGGCCTCCATGTGCTTCTTTGCCGTGTAATCTTGTCCCACGCCAATGACACCACGAATATTGCCGTGCATATCCTTTTTACTAGAAGCGTTCACAAGCAACAGAATCGAGCGGCCGTCCTTTGTCGTCATCGGTAACTCCATCTCGCCGACATCGATACCGATCAGTGCCTGGTTGAGCAGCTTGCGCACGAGGGGTCGGCTCTCCGGTGTGATAAACGTATCCACGAGGGATTTCTCCAGCACGGCCACCTTGTGGTGGCCCGTGATCTCTTCAATCTTTTGGTTCCACTCGTTGACGCACCCGAAAGTATCCACACCGAAAATCGGCGCGTTCGCCGTGTCGATCAGTCGGAAGTATTCGTGCTCTTGCGCAATGCGATCGGTAATGTCTTGGCCAATCCCCACGACGCCCACAATGTTCCCGTGGAAATCCATGCGCACCGTTGCGTTCAACAGAATCTCGATCCGCGTGCCCGGGCGCGTGATCAGCGGGAACTCAAAGTTCGCAGTCTGGATTCCGTTCAGTGCCTTGGACAGCACCTCGGCGACGATGGGGCGGTACTCGGGCGAAATAAACGTCTCGACAAGATTTTCACCCATGACTTCTGTGGTCGTGTACTGCGTGATCTGTGCGGCCTTCTTGTTCCAAATGTTGACACACAGGTTGCGGTCGACGCCAAAGATCGGCGCATTGGCCGTATCAATTAGACGCGCGTACTCTTCCTGCTGTGCGATGCGATCGGTCAAATCCTGACCAATGCCGACCATCCCCACAATCTGCCCATGCTGGTCAAACCGCGCGGTCGCGTTCAACAGGATCTTCACCTTGCGGCCCGTCTTGGTGACAAGCGGCACTTCAAAATTTGAGTACTCGTCGCCGTCCAGCGCCTTTGCAAGCACGGTCGCGACGGCATCCCGATAGTCATCGGCAATGAATCGATCCACGAGCTTCTCGCCAATGACTTCTTCGCGCGTGTACTGCGTGATGTCGGCCGTCTTCTTGTTCCAAATGTTTACGCACCCGTCGACGTCAACGCCGAAAATCGGCGCGTTGGCCTTCTCGATGAGCCGTGCGTACTCCTGCTCTTGCGCGATGCGATCAGTGATGTCTTGTCCGATGCCGACCATGCCCATGACCTCCCCATGCTCATTATACCGCGACGTCGCGTTGAGCAAAATCTCGACGCGTCGACCAGCCTTGGTCATGAGCGGAAATTCAAAGTTGGCTGTCTCCGCACCCGAGAGCGCCTTGGACAAGACACACCCCACGGCGTATCGGTAGTCTTCCGTGATGAACTTCTCCACCAGATTCTCGCCCATGACCTCAGACGGCGCGAACTGCGTAATCTCGGCGGCCTTCTTGTTCCAGATATTGACCAAGCCATCCTGGTCCACGCCAAAGATCGGTGCATTCGCCGTGTCAATGAGGCGTGAATACTCTTGCTCCTGCGCGATTCGGTCAGTGATGTCCTGGCCGATGCCCACGACGCCGACAATGTCGCCGAGCTCATTATATCGAGGCGTCGCGTTCAGCAAAATCTCGACTCGGCGTCCAGCGCGCGTGATGAGTGGGAAGTTGAAATTCGCCGTCTGCACGCCGTTCAACGCCTGCGACAGCACCAAGCCGACGGCGAAGCGGTACTCTTCCGAAATGAAGTGCTGCACGAGGTCCTTGCCCATAACGTAATCGGGCTCGTACTGCGTGATCTCGGCGGCCTTCTTATTCCAAATTGTGACGAGTCCGCACATGTCAACGCCAAAGATCGGCGCATTCGCAGTATCGATCAAACGACTGTACTCTTGCTCTTGAGCGATGCGAACCGTGATGTCTTGACCAATGCCGACCACACCAATGATCTCGCCCTTCTCGTCATACCGAGGTGTCGCGTTCAGCAGGATCTCGACACGGCGGCCCGTGCGCGTTATCAGCGGAAACTCGAAGTTTGCAGTCTCGATGCCCTGGGTCGCTTTGGTCAACACGTCACTCACTTTCTTTTGATAGTCGGGTGGGATGAATTCTTCCACGAGCTTGGAGCCGAGCACGTCGATCAGCGAATACTCGGTGATGTGGGCCGCCTTCCTGTTCCACCTATTCACACGACCTTCAATGTCCACACCAAAGATCGGAGCGTTTGCCGTCTCGATCAACCGCGAGTACTCTTGCTCTTGCGCGCGTCGATCGGTAATATCATGTCCGATGCCGATGACACCCATGATCTCACCGGCCTGGTCATAGCGCGGCAAGGCATTCAACATGATGTCGAGTCCACGCCCACTTTTGGTGATCAAGGGAAACTCGAAGTTGGTCGTCTCTTCACCCTGCATGGCCAGCGTGAGCACATTCTGGACCTTTTCGCGAAACTTGGTGGTCGTAAACGTCAGCAAGTCTCCACCAACCGCGTCCTCGACCGAGTACTCGGTGATCTCGGCGACTTCCTTGTTCCACAAGATGATCCGGTAGTTTTTGTCGAGCGCGAAGATCGGCCCCTTGGCCGTGTCCACGAGGCGGTTGAACTCCTTCTCCCACACGACGCATTCCGTAATGTCCTGACCAATGCCAATGATGCCTGTGACGTTGCCCTTCATGTCGACGCGCGGCAATGCGTTAATGAGCAGCTCGACATGGCGACCAGTCTTCGTGACCATGGTAAACTCGTAGCTCTCTGTCTCTTGGCCTTGCAGCGCGCGCTTCATTACGGCTGCGACGTGTTCGCGACTAGCGTCAGCGACCATGTGCGTGACGAGTTCCATGCCTAATGCCTCGTCGCGCGTATACCCACTGAGCTCTTGTGCTTTCCGATTGAAGATCGTGATGCAGCCGTTCAAATCGACAGCGATACATGGCGCGTTGCCTGCGTCCAAGATGCGATGCCGCTGGCGATCCACGTGTGTCTCGAACGAGAGATCGCGACCAATTCCAACAATTGCGACGGGCGTCAGCGTGCCGTTTTTCCTGTCCTTCTTGTCGCTGCTACTTCCCATGTAGACGGTAAAGCTCATGACCATGTCCACCGAGACGTCTTCGCGTGCCGTCTTGAACTGGAGTCGAGTCTCCCGCGTCCATGTCGCCGGCGACGCGTGGGTCGCGGCTTCCACATAAATCTGTGTACTTGTCTTGACGTCGCCATCACTCGTGACCAGCGCCTCGTCAAGGGGCCTCCGCTGTCGCTGCGTCGCGTTCAACTCAGTGACCACCGACAGCCGCTCGTTCCATAGCAACACGGTCCCATCCATCGCGAGCACGACCGCCGGGACCGCGGCGTATCGTAGCATGTGCACCACGGATGCCGGCAGCGAAGCGATCGTGCCACAGCTGGTCGCGTCGCCGTACGTCATCGCGCGCGGCCTTGCTTCCGACTTGCGCCTCATAATTAACGTGGGAAATGTCCTGCTGGGTCGCGCGCGCGAACACTTGTGCGGGTTGCGCGTCTTCTTGGTTGACAGACACGGCGCAGCTCGCGCCTTCCCCGTCTCCCTTCTTTCGTCCACCCTTGGCTCCCTTCGCTCGCTCCAGGCCTCTGGACAATCGCGCGCCGTGGGTCGCCTCTGCGTGCCAGTCGGACTCGCGTACGTCGCTCGACTCCCGCGAGTGCCGTCGTCGTCGATCGCGAAGCCGCCTTCTCCCGACGGATTGCGTGGGTGGCGTGCGTGAATGTTCGTCGCGTAAGTTTCGCTCCGCGCGCCGACGGATATTCGATATACTTATATCCGCGTAGGTACGTTTTCCTCCCCCCTCCCTCCCTTCTCCAGTTTCTTCCACCGTTGGGTACGACTCGATTCGCACCGTAACCCGACGCAACAAATTACGGGCCAAGTAACTGGTCACGTCCGCGCGCGCAACAGTTAATACCGTAGCGAAGGAGGAGCCGCGAAAACGACGGAAGAATATCGAAGTAACACCCTTCGAGAGTCTTCTCCCGTTTCTTTTCCCTGGGTGAACGTCCCCTTCTGCCCGTTCGCTTTTCTGTCTTGGGTGGGAGCGAGCGAGAGAAGAGCTTCAACCTCGGCTGCCGTCTTTTGGGAACTATGTACTCGGAGAATCACCCGTGGGGGGGCTCCGCCAACCGGCGCCACGTGCGTGGAGAATGGAATGGGATGGAGAGTGGACTCGGATGCGGGACGGATCCTGACTCGTCGCGCGCGGCGTTTGGGGATGTGGCGCGTGCGCCCCCTGTGATCGTTCGCCGTGGGCCGGAAGGAAGAACCGGTTGTGCCAGTCGCTGGCGCATAGCTGGCCACTGCAAGCAATCTTTGGCTTTTTAGCCAATCCGATGGCTTCAACATCGGTTCCAGAGTGGTGGTCTTCTATTTTGAACCAATGAAAGAAGAGATTGGGGGGCTTGCTGACTCCTCTGCGAGTTGAGATCGACCCAGACGACAACAGAGTTGACAGCGTGGGGTGGATTTTGGACCAATCAGCGACTAGAGAGGTGGTGCAGATCGGACAAGCCAGATGGCAGCGGCTTGAGCGAGAAGCCAGCTGGTGGCGGCGAGTGGGAATCAACTGACTGGTTCACTTCTGGGAGATGGGGAATCGGAAGATGCAAAAGAGTGCAGTGAACGGGGGAGGAGAGGACGATGCTGCCGTCGAATATCCCACTGCGCGCGCCGACCACCGCGTGCTCTCTCGCGCCGAGCGGGGTTCGATTCGCTATGGGAGGATGGCGCTTAGACTACGGGCGTTACGTGGACCTCGCTCGTGGGATGGCTCTGCGGGCCGCGCGTCATGGCGAATAAGAATCTGCCACCACCTTTCCACATTGTCCTCCTCCACCTCTACAGTAAGATGACGACTCGGCGCTAACTGGTGGTGTCTACAAGGGGCGTCATCCAGGTCGTCACTTGTTCCCATAGTCGCCCCGTGCAAATGATGGCGACGGGCAAATGGGCCGGCCCGCCGAGATGAAGGGAACACTATGGCGCGCGTCTTTGTGACTGCTGGCTGGTCGCCTCTCAGCATGCTTTTACCAGTACTAATACTCGGCGTGGAAACATTGGAGGACCGGCTCAACCACACACTATGAGGCAAAAAAAACCACGGTGTCTTCGTGGCTACGTAACGGGGGTGAGCAAGACGCGAAAAACACACTGTATTCGTGGCGAGGAAAAAAAAAACGAGAGATCTAGCAGCAGCCACTGTTGCCGCTCTTCTCGGGCTTGCCGGCTTCGAGCTTGCGGCCGCGGCTGCGCGGGGCCGTGTTCGAGAGAAGCGCGGGGTTTTCTAGAATCTAGGCGAGTCAACGCAAGAACAAGTGGATGAGTGCGTGTTCACCAGTATGATTCCAGCATACAGCACGGAGCTCACCTTCTGCACAACTTCGTTAAAGACTTGTTGGATACCGATGCGGGTCTTGGCGCTGCTCTCGACGAACAGCATGCCCTTCGAACGCGCCCAGTCTTCGGCTTCCTTTCGGCTCACCACGCGTTCCTACATGAAGAGAGACAGAATCCATATTAGCTCGTGCGTTGAGAGACCATCACCCCCGCGGTTCAGTAGATATCTCTCTTGTCTGCCGCTACGGTACCTTGTCGATCTTGTTGCCGACCAAGAGCTTGACGACGTCACGGCCTCCGGCCGGGCTGTATACCTCGACTTCTTGCAGCCAGAGGTCCAAATTCTCGAACGTATCGCGTCGAGCCACGTCGTACACTGCGACCAGAGAATCTCAACGATGAGGGAAAGCTCTAACAGTTGGAAACAAAGGGGAAATCCCAGCGACGTACCCAGCACGATGCCCTGGGCGCCACGGTAGTACGAGCTCGTGAGCGTTCGGAATCGCTCCTGACCGGCCGTGTCCCAAATCGTCATCTTGATCTTGCGACCGTCGACCTGCATCATCTTGACTTTGAAGTCGACACCTGAGAGTTCGCGCCAAGATAATAAACACAACTCGTTAGCACTAATCGGCGGCGAACGGCAAGGTTCACGGGAGCGGACCGATCGTGCTCTGGAGATTGTCGTCGAACGTATCGTCCGTGAAGCGCAAGAGCATGCTGCAAGTGAGAGCTGAGGGGTGAGACAAAACCCCAGCATTGCCGCGCTCGCGAGCAGTCGCACCTGCTCTTGCCCACACCGGCATCGCCGATGAGCAGCAACTTGAAGAGATGATCGTAGCCTTCCATCGTGTCTTACAAAAGGATCTGCAGAACGTACAAAAATATCGACAGGTGAGTTCAACCCAGCGCCCTTGCGACTCTCTCTCTCTCTCTCTCTGAGGTCCATTTACGTTTTCTTTCTCGGCTTCCAACGCGGAAATCACGGAATGAGATGGACAGTTGGGGGGAGGCGCGTACGTCAGCGCAGTGTCTCTAGTAGCCGCTAGCGTCGAGGTGGCACTGGGTGAGGTATCCGTGGACGTGGAGCGGTGGAGGAAGCGCGCACGGCTGTCGACGTCGGTTCCGATTCGGACGGGCGAGTTTCCTGTTCGACTCGTTTCTCTTCCCTTGTTCTCCGTCCTCGATAGTGGCACCCGCGACGCATCCTTTGCCGCGAGGTTTTATGCGTTATTACAGTTTCTGTCCATCAGGACTGCCCGAGTTGGAGATGAGGTTTTTCCATACGTATGCAATTACAGAGGGACCCCGTCGATCTGTCCTCAATGGGTCAAACTCTGAATGCAAAACTGAAGCTATGACTTGTGGCTGGGAGCGGCGGACGCCAAAAGCCCACTTCTCAGAACACGAGAATGGGACGAGCCGGGGTCTCCACACCATAACGCGATAGCCTTCTTCCATCTAGAGGTGTAACGGGTCGGACCGTTGGTCGTGATCAGTTCCGCCAAGCAAACGACACTGGGCATCACGCCAAAGATGTGGGTTCCCCCTCTTCCCCAATGCTAGTGTTGCCAACTGCAGCACGCTACGCACGAGCCTCATTGAACACATGCTCGACAGTCTTCATGACCTCCTCAAACGTCGCGGAGGCGCGGTCCTGGATGCCAAGCGCAGCCACGACTGGTAGGCCGAGCGGCACGCTTCACGAGACAGCGTCACGTCATGAGTAAATGGAGTTCCTCCAGCGAAACACTACTACACGCACCCGAAATGCTCCAGCAACTGGCGCGCGTAGACGAGCAGCAGGGGGTCGTCACGGCGTCCTAATCGCACGTGGATCTCTGGCTGGAACTTGCCGCTAATCGAATCCTTCTGGTACGCTTCCACCTACGATGCCACAGGCACAAATCGCTCTCAGCGCCCGAGAACCGCCATCAGCTCAGCTGATTTGAACATCCTCCCGTACGAGCGTTCCAAACGTCCCGAGCTGGGTGACCGCAATGAAAATCCGATCCACAAAGATGGTCACCGCGACATCCGTGCCAACGCCGTTGATATCCTGGCCCGCACACAGTGACAAGGCGGAATAATGAACTTTAGCGCACATGTAACAGATAGATAGATCCATTATTGATGAATGCATCCAGCACGTGCACGTACCGCTCTTCTGGTGTGTGTGCGCAGCGCCGTCGCGCGCTCCCCTCCAGCGGCTTCCATTTTGGTTGTGCTTGGCAAGAGAATCTTCGGTGATTCGTACTTAGTAGAGTCGTCTGCCACACCAAACGCACACAATCTGGGATGTTGAAGAGGCGGATAAAAGACTTGCAGAATGGCAGTGGCGAGTAATGAGCTGCCGCGCTTCTCGCTCCTCTCAGGTGCCACTGGCGTGTACGCGCGTGGGCGATCGAAGGAGATCGAAGACGAGCTTGTGCGCTGCCTGAGTGGCGACTTCACATGTGAAGCGTGGCTCCAGATCCGCACCGCCACGGGCAAGCAAGTTGCGGAAGCCGCGACGCAGCGCCATGGCTGCTGGTGGATCCACACGCCATCATGGGCGTGCGGAGTCACAACTGACCGAGCCATAGTCCTTTTTTGTGATGGAAACTGGCACGTAAGTACTTGTATGGGCGGGAGGGAGCTTCAGAATCGCAGGTGGTCCCACATAGCAGGTTAGCCTTGGTACATGTACTCGCTCAATTCTCTTTCCTCACGCCCTGACTTGTGTTCTCTTGAAGTATCTCGCCGAGTTCGTGACAGGGTTTGCAAGTTACTTATTGACGGCGAGCCCATCTCGCTGGAGCTTCTCAAAGATCCAGACCGCCTGAGGCTCCCAGTGTCTCCCTCCATGGGATTCTGCATCGGGTGGTCGCCGATGGCCGAATCACCAAGTTGTCTTCTGCTCCACGAAATGCGACTGTGGAGCGTCAGCCTATCTGCTTCTGCTGTCCAAAGGTCCGTCATTGGCCCTGCGCTGTGCTCATATGACATTGGTATTCACCAGTCACTGTGGCTAGATCGATGAGTACGAGCATAACATCGGAGCATGCGAGCGCGAACCATCTCGTCGCACACTGGAGCTTCAGCAGCGACGCCCTCTCGCCGCCCGAGTATGATCTGTCGGGCTGTGGACACGATCTCACCATCGAGAACGTGGGTCCTCATTATTGGCTCCAGACCACGCCACCTAATTTCCGTCGCTCTACACCTCTGGAATAGCCCGAATCATCACGCTTGAAGACACCTCCAGCGAGCGCGAGATCGAAACGAGCCGCTTTGTCATCGAGCTGGAAGTACTACCACAAGCCGACATGTGTGTTACTTTCCAGCGCGTGACGGTTGTGGTTGTGTTGAATTTTCTATGCTTCCCAGACCCAAGCTTGACTGCAAAGGGCAAAGGTGCGGGGTTGATTCAGTCGCTGCAAGACTTTTTGCAAATGCTCCCAGGTACATTTCGACTGGCGATATATGACCCCTCAAGCCATCTAGACGGAAGTACAAGCTCGTTATTGCTATGTACTACCCTGGAAGACGCTGGCAAGGTATGCGCGATCGAAATCGATGAATTCATTTGATCACGTGCTGATACTTTGCACCACCAAGACTCGAGCTCGCAATGCTCTGCGCAAGATTGTCATCAAGAATGTACTCGGCGCAGAAGACCTGGTGCAATCGACTGTCAAGTGCGTTGATGAAGTGAAACTGATCCTTCGACGAGATGAGAAGGAAGGCCACTCATTGGTCACAGTGCTGGTCGTCACGGAAAGCACTTTCGGTGAATCCGACCAAGCACTGATCAACGCCGTCGAGAATTTCCAAACCGGCCATTCGACAGTCACTACCAATGTGGTTCAAGTGGGTTCCGCTCACAGCACTCCAGATCAGGCCAAGTTGTCGCCTCTCGTAAATCAGTTCGGTCACTGCGAGTACAATTTCGAGTGGGTACTCGCCCTCATCCTCTCTCGAATGCAAGACGTGGTGCTGGTCGGGGGCGAGCTTGTTCTGGAAGCAATCGGTACAGCACGCTTCTGCCTTACCGCAGAATCATCCCCAGTGTTTGAAGGATACGTTGCTACTGGTCTCCACACTCGGATTGGGATCCCCATCGGGAGCTGCTCGCGATCCGATCGGCTTCATCTCGCAGGTATTGCAGACTTCACAGCTGGAGCAAAGCAGGACCCACTTCTCATTGCTGTCACATTTTCGTACTTTACCCGTGACGGACGAAAGCACACGGCGCGAGGCTCACTGCGTCCTGCTGGGGACAGTACGAGCCACTACCGCATCGAATATACCGAGCGCAACATGCGACTTCGGATTACAGAAGATGAGGCGCAACTGCTCGAGCAGCGCCGGGCGTTAATGCGCAAGAAGACTGCATTCATTGGAGCGTTCGTCTCGCAGGAAATCGCGGACGCCGAGAACACGTTCAAGAAGATCAACATCATGAAAGAAGAGTTGTGGGCGCGACGAAAGTGGATCGTGGGTCGCAGTTTACGGTTGCTGGACGAGATGGAGCTCCAGCAACTCTGTCACGAGGTGGAAGGAGCGAAGGGAGATTTCACAAGACGGATTGAAGCTCTGTCGGCGACTGGAATCTCGAGAGGCTCCGATAGCCGTGGAGCGAGTCGTGGTAAAACCAGGACGAACTCGACTCTGCGTCGAATCCATCTCGACCAGGAAGCCGGACCAAGCGAAGGCGTGGCGGATGCTAGTGATGTCGATGAAGGCCATGAAACCAATGAGCTCCGCCTGCACAAAGTCTCTGTGAAGCTCAGTGTGCAAACGAAGGCATTGGCTGAGCACGAAGCGAAGATGGAGGACCTCTTCATAAGTGTGCGATTTGCCGAGGCGAGAGGCCCCGTCATCATGAATGACACCCGTCGAAGCTGGATTGTCCGATTCCACGATATGATAAAGTCCAAGAGCGAGGTAAGCGAAATGACGCTGACGAAAGACTATCTCGAGAGGCTGCTCACATTCCATGAAGATCGACTCGTCACGCGACACGAGGTCGAGGCGGAGATGCAATCCAGCAATTCCGCCCTCGCTCGACTCGAGACTGAATTGAGCAAGCGTCGCAAGCGCGCGCTCCTGTGCGCGAAAGAAATTGTCGGCAATGTTGTGGATGAGTTTGAAGCGAGTGGGCGAGTCAACGCTGCAAGGCGTGACCTGGCAAGGTCGCGTCTCATGAAGACGCTCGCACTGACCCAGGACATGTATGTGTCATGCGTTTACATTTGCTTCCCCATCGACATCTCCGAGCTCGAGGTGCCTGCGAAAACGCCCGCAAGGGATTTAACCAATTTGGCCCACTGTATCTGCACGGGCTTGCGACACATGTGTGAATCTTCCTCCGAATCGCCAGTGTGTCGTCGTCTCTCGTTTGGTGAGACTTTCCTGTGGTGGGGAGTCGAGCAGCAAACGGTCGACTCAGCCCAGGACACTCACTGCATCGAACATCGTCGCTGCGTTCAAGAAGCGTCGTGGGCAGTGATCCTCGTGTCATATAACGCCCTCTTCTCGTCGGCCGTAGCGATGGCGGAGGTCAAAGCAGTACTCGCCACCGCGCGAAAGCAAGCGAAACCCGTCTTTCACATTCAGCTCGAAGCTCCGCTTGAAGGGCTGCAAGCGTTTCGGCTACATTGGGCTGGTCGAACTGCATGCGGTACGCAAAGCGCGATGCCGCCGGTGGAGAGAGAGTTTCTGACGTGGAAGCAGAACCTCGCTTCTTTCCAGGCGCTACTGAACTCTGTAGAGAGCGTTGAGGCGGTTCTGGCTCCCAACCGACTTGATTACTGCCACCATCTTGAGAGCAATCAGGGTTGGTACTACCCTTGCCTCGAGTGTGTTTGGCCTGCAATCGCATCCAGTCGCCAGAAGACAGTCGACGAAGAGGTCGAAGCAATAGGCCGACGGCAGGATAACGAGTACGAGCGGTGGTTTCTGCGCGTCGTGACCCGTATTGGCTCGTGGGTGGATGGGATCGCTTCTGTATCGCTACAAACAGCTCCGCGAAGCTATCACGTTGACCCCAACGCTGTTTGCGTACTATCACGAGCGTGCGAGGCATCTCTGCAGCACCGTGTTCGACAGACGACGACGAAATGGAACGAGGCTTGTGGGCGACGCACCAAGGAGATTCAGAGACAAGTGGGGAAGCTGTTTAAAGTCTACGAGGAGGATGCTCACGACGTCGTGGTACTTCGGTTCAAGCTATTCAAGCGCAAGAGAGAGGTGTTGCGTAACATGGGCGACCGCTTGAGTCAACTCATTGACGAAAAAATGCTACTGGAGACGTGGCTCCTGAAGCTCGCGGAGGGTGAACATAGTTCCGAATGCGGACGCCAACGGCAACAACATGAGCAAATCCTGAGCGAAGAGTTGTGGCAGCAGATGCAACACTCTGAGAGCGTAACGGCCAGGCTCGAAGCGCTTGATGATTTGTCGGAAGCTCCATCCGAAGAGGAAATCGCCCGATTAAAGATGGCGCTGGATGCTGCATTACGACGCAGTACACGTGCGACCCTGGATCTGGGGCGTACGCACATAGAGGATCAATATCGGTCGCTGAAAAGAATGTTCAAGCAGAAGGAGCTGGCCAACCATATCAAAATTGCGCAGGCAAAGTGCGACGAACAGCAGGTGTGAGCAACTTTACGTGTGGCCGGCGGAAGCTGTTCCTCTGTTGTTCTAACGTGACACTCTCGTGCAGTTACAAATTGGGCGGATGGAGAGAGTCTTCGAGGAAGCTGAGCGTTTCTTGAATGTACTGCATGAGGAACGCAGCGCTTTGGTTGTGGAGGATGCCACTGCGTTCTTCCGTGCGTCGTGTCTCGAAGTTAGCGCGATCCCATCGACCATAAACCAAGATGGAGATCACGATCAGCTCCGAACACTCGCAAACGACTTGGAGTTTCACTCGAGCTTCAGTGCCGCTATCAAGTCGCAAGCCCTCCAGGCTCACCTGGCATCATCCATAGCGACGGAATACAGGGCCAAAGTACGAGCCGCAACGGTGGCCTTCGTTGAACTTTACTCTCCTAGCACAGGCGAAGCCATCGAGAAGTTGACTGCATCTCGATCTACCGCAGCGGCAGGCTTCAAGGATGTGTGTCAGTTCTACGCAGAGGAGCCAGCCAAGACGTGGGTATCGTTACTGAGTATGCAAGCTTTGATTGACAAAGAAGCGCTGCAAGAGCGGGAAGTAAAGCGCGTGTGGTGCGAGTGGCAGAATCGCTTTATCGACCACCTGATGACCTCTCATACGCAACGGTGGTGGGCGCAGTGTCACATCCAACTCCAAACTACTCATGTAAGACTTGACGAAGGGAAATACTTTCTCGCCAAGTCGTTCGAGCTCCGATACGCCAGTGAGCGCGACTTCCAAGACGCTGTCGCGAATCGAGAGAGGCTTGGCCACCGACTCGCGATACTGCAGCGCCAACTCATGGAAACAAAACAACGACAACAGTCGCTATTGCAGCTACTGCAGATGGCTCGCGCGTGTTACGAGACATCCACGATTGTCAAGGACAGCAAGCTACAGAACGTCAAGACGGATGAAATGTTCAAAGCGTGGTCCCGTGTCTCTGACTACCACGTCGGATTCGTTGGTCGTTTATTTGACTGGCGAATGCAATGCTCCGAGCAACTTGACGCGCTCGAAGACGATATCAAGAAGTGCCTACAGAGTGTGGCCTCCTGCGACACGATCGTTGCCTGCAAACGTCAGGCATGGCTCAAGCACAGCATCGCCGATAATATGGAGTGCACTCGAGCGGAGGGCCAGCAGCAATTGGCGCACCGCACCTTAGAGCTTATACAATCCCTCGAAAGGCAACGAGTCTTCGCGCAGTTTCGCGTGCTCGATCCGCGATGTCTGTGGCTGAAATTACCGACTCTGGAGAAGTGGCACGACGACTACGTGAGAGCATATCAGCATCAGCGCAAAACCAGCGGTGGCGATCAGCGAATGATTGGACGCAGCGGTGTCGATGATCAGCTCGTACAACTGTCAATCGCAAGGTTGGATGTGATCAAGCAAGAAAAGCTGAGAGACAGCTTACGACGGAAGCTTGTTGTGCTTGAGCGGATGCTCAATCAGCAAGGCGAACTGCGACGAGTGCGTTCGAGTGACCTGGTGTTCGGAGGCTGGAGAGCGGCGTGAAGCTGAACGTTGTGCCTTTTTCTTGGTGTCTAGATCATCGAAACAGAAGCGCGAATCTATCGCTCTCTCGGGCATCAGCTGACTGAGCGCGTTGAGTTTCTTCGCGATCAGTATGAAGCCAGCGGCCAGTCCGCGTATTTGCAAGCCGACACGTTCGTCAAGACGGCTTTTGTGAGCTCGATCGATCGCCACAGCGCCGAGCAAGCCGTTCGCGAGAGCCAAGACCAGATTGGCGACATGATCTCGTCAGCGCAACAAGACTATCTTCGCTTGGAGGCGGCAGCGTGTCAAATCGCCTGGCGAATGCGAGAGCACATTGCCTGTGAGCACCGTGGAGAACGAGCGATTCGCCAAGTTCAGTCGGAGCTCTCAAAAGTGGAGACGTACCTTCACGTGCTCAAGGCCAAAGACAATGAACTCTTCGAACTCAGCCTGCAGAGTGAAGCCCAATCGCTGGACGCAACGACCAATTCGGACCCCACCCCGAATGCGATGGGGATGGATCTTGCGACCGGCCAATCCATCTTCGATTTTTACGCACGCGACCAGTGGTTCCGCAGCTGTCTGAGCCAAACGACCGCACTCGGCGAGCGCATCAAATTCTTACGAGAGGTGCTGGCATCGCTGATGGGCATCAGACAGATGCCGTCGAGGCCAGCCAGCTCGGAAATAAAATGTGCTGATCCGCCACCAAACGGACAACATGAGAATGGGGCAAGGAATCCTTCCTCCTATGCACAGGAGCAAGACGATGACCAATTGGCAATACTCCAAGACGAGCTGCGGAATGTTGAGCTCATGGTGCTGCTTAATCGATTTGAAAGCCGTCGTGCCGAAAAGACATTGGAGGCGTTGCGAGAGGCGATCACTTATCGCTTGGAGCACGGCGAAAGTACTGCGAGCGGGGACGATCACCGAGACCTAGATGCCGTACTCCCAGTTGAGACGTTACAGTCGCGAATGTTCAGCATCCCCGTATACAGGCACGACCGCGTCCTCGCGCTGCTTCGTGAGCTCGCGACTCGCTTTGACCCTCGTGATGTCGCGGGGAACTTATCCGAAGTGATCTTTGGCGCTAGTCTCGATCGCAACGATCTCAAGCTCATTTTCTTGCTGCAGTCGAATGCCCGCGTTCACGAGCAGTGGCAAGTCGCGCTGGTCGTGCTCTTTTTCGCTCGCCTATTCCGTCGGGCGTCGCTGAAAAAAGCCGCAACACAGCGGCACGCACAGGCCTCGGGCCTCACGTGCGACAAGTTGCATGTTCTGCAAGATCGTCAGCACGCGGCTGACACGATCCGGGCACTCGGTCAGTCTCAACTACGGCAAGCAAGTGTCGAACGCTCTACTGATGCTGCCTCAGCGAGTGGCTGGATCCGAGCCTTAGTGCAGTTTGTGGTGATCGATGCGAAAAGTGACTCCTCCGCAGATCATCTGCAACGTGTGGCACTCGGCATTCTCATGGTACGTTTGCACGATCTCTATAGACGAGAGGGTCTTGGCAACTGACTATCTTCTCTCTCTCTATTCCACACAGCAACAACCGCTGCATCGAGCCCTTGCATCGGTGATGCCCGATGCTGCCACGGCGGTAGGTCGCATCGCTGATGAGCTCGAGCAGCGACAAGCACTGGCAGAGCACCGACCGCCAAAGCCGATACTTCTACAAGTGGTGACCAAGGACAGATACACTATCAAGGTAACAGTATCTCTCTCGATCAATCTTGTTGTCTGCCCTTCTGATACCTTGACCCTTTCTAGATTGAGTGGAAACCCGTGATGGACCGCGATCTACTCTATGTGGCCGAGATCTGCGACCACGAACCCAATCATTCCCGAATCATCGGCGACTACAACCTAGCCAAACGGTTTTGGACACAACTCCTCACGACCGAGAAGACCTCGCACACGTTCTTCAATCTCCATGCGGGTCACTCGTACTGGATACGCGTGAGATCCGGATTCTCGAGAACAAGGCTCGGTGTGCCGTGCTTCCCGCTGCTCGTGACCACACTCTCGGAAGCAACTGCCTTACAGTCGGTCCAGTAGATTTACAAGCTGGTCGGGCTCGGACGGAATCGGCGGGCGCTTCATGCGCCACCTATGGATGGCCGCCTTGCGTGCAGCTTCTGTCTGCTGCTTCACGTACGCCTCGCTCACGCGGTGGGCCGCCGCCTTCTTCATGTCTTTGGGCTTTTGGCTTATCGCACCTCTCAACACCTCGAGCTTGATCTCTTCCGTCGCGATATCCTGTTGCCTTTTTAAGTAGTTTCCGCCCTCCTTGGTTTCGAGCCACTGGATCGCGTCGACACGCGCCGCCTCGGCTTCCCTCGCCGCGTATTTCGTCTCTGCGTTGGAACGATTCTCTTCTGCGCGTGCGAGCGCCTCGTTCCACAGCCGCTCGGTCGCATCGATCGCATCCTGAGCGGACGCCACCGCCGTCGCCCACTGGGTCTCCATGGCAGCCAGTCGCTCGTGCTCGACGCTCCGAAGCTGGCGTTTAATCACTTGCATCTTGAGCCGCACGTTGCACTTGCGGTCGACGCTTCTCAGCGTCACGACGACGTTGTGTGCTAGAAAGCTTGGGCACTTTTGCACCTGGCGTTTGGCAATGTCGAGCGGCTTGTCGCGTTTGAAGTTTTCGGCAAACACGGCGTTCGCGGCGGCGTCCGTGGCCTTGAGAAGCCAGCGAAGCACCACGTTATTGGACGTGCGCACACACCAGTGGACGGCGTTGTCACCGTGGGCGTCTCGCTGCTCAACGTCCGCACCCGCGTGGATGAGACGCTGGACGATCTTGAGACGGTGCTTCACATCGCCCTGTAAGAAATCCACGATGCGTTTAGAGCTGCAGCTACGATGGGCAAAATGAATAGGGGAAATAACACCTTGGCTCCACTGCAGGCAGCGATCAGTGGCGTCGTCTGGCTATTGACGGTATCTCTGGCGTCGACAAACAGTCGCAACGTCTGGCCTGGGAACCGCGTCTCGACGTGCTGGAGAAGGAGATGGACGGCCTCGTGGCTCCCGTGGAACGCCGCCTCGTGGAGCAGGGTAGCACCGCCGTGGGCACCAGCCTCTCGTCGCTGAAAGACCAGCACGGGTGTAGCCTCAAGCGCAACCCTGATCTCTGCTACGTCATCTGCTTCGACTGCCTCCCAGATCGTTTGCGGCTTGGTGGTTGCGCGGGTGTGGGGCGAGCGCCCTTCCTTCTCGTGGGGTCCGTTCGATCCCGCGCCTGGCTGCTGCGTCCAAAAGCGCTCTGTCTCATCCTTCACACGCAGCGCTCTCTGCAGCCACGGCGCATACCGCGTCGCCGCCATTCTGCTCAACACAGTGATACGACCCTTGAAGATCCATCTATCTACCCTAACGTGTTTGTAACATGCACAAATGTGGTCCAGTGTGACGACCAGGAGTGATGGTCTGATCTCTTGGGAAAAAAAACTTGAGATCACGAAGACGAGAAATGGCGCGCCTCCGCGAGGAAGAGAGCTCGCTTTCGGGCTACGAGCACGAGTTTCTGCGCGCGTCCGAGGAGCTCAAGACAGCGGCGCTGCGCAACGAGGTGTACCTGAGCGATGCCCAGAAGATCAAGTTCTATGCGCTCTTCAAACAGGCGACCGACGGCGACTGCACCAAGCCGCAGCCAAGTGCGTATCGCTTCTTTCTTTCTCACAATGGTGGCTCTTTTTCTAATGATGAAGTTGGGTGATACTCTTCTTTTCCAGGCGCCTTCAAACCTGTCGTACGTGGGGTGTTGAGTGTTGATAATGCCGTTTGATTTCAGTGACTGATTCAGTATTCTTATTTGGGCCATCTTGACGTAGGAACGAGCCAAATGGTACGCATTGGCATTCATGATCTCTTCCTCAACACGCGCACTCATGTCACTATGTTCAACTGGTTAGGAACGGTTGGAAAGGCCTCGAGGGCATGGACACGACTGTGGCCAAGCGCCGCTACGTGCTGCAGGTCATTGAGCTCGTGCCGAGCTTCAAGATGCCGACCGAGAAAGTACAGGACCAGGCGATTGTCGAGGAGCCGACGGTCCCTGCTGTGCAGGCCGCCGCTACACCTGAGAGTGTACCCACCGTGGCTGTGGCTGCAACTTCCGCTCCAACGGAACCTACTCCGTCGCCTGCACGAGACGACTCTCCGCCCGACCCACCGCAGCCGTCACGCTCGGTTGCCCGCGGCAGCGCCACCACTCGCCAGGCGTCACTGATTGAGCGTCACCAGCGTCGCGCCGACGTACCGTCTCTCAGTTACCCGCTCATTCTCTTGGAGATGCTCGCGTTTGTGCTTGGGGCGACCATTCTGCTGCTCGGCGGGACCAAGTTCCTTGTGCCGCTGTGCAACCAGGTCGCCATGGAGCATTTCGGTGTCGAGAGCTGTGACGGTCTCAAGTCCCTCGCGCCCGTGTTCTGGTTTACTCTGGGGTATGTGCTCGTTGCCGTGCTTCGTGGCAAGGTGTTTCAGTGGCGTCTGCTCACGGGCCAGTTCGTGTGGGTCTCGGCGACGTCACCCCTCCGACGCCTGCGTCGCTTTCGTCGTCGTGAGCAGCAGCAAGAATCCCCCGAGGAACTCGAGAAGGCGAGATTTCTCCAGGAGCTCGGGATCCATTTGGTCAAGAAACCCGAAGGCCCGCACGACCGATGGGTAACGCCACGGTTGGAACTCTTGCTGCCCAGCGATCCCGACGCGTTGAGCTGCGGTCACGCCACGGTCGAGCTGCCCTACACTCTCGAGCAGGTGCGTGACTGTGCGGCACTAGAATCCCGTCGTGGGCCCAGTGGTCTCACCTTGTTCTCCGTTTGTCCAGACGGCCGACGTCTTCTACCGCAAATTCAAGGAGCCACTGCCCGACCCAGCGAACGAGATGCTCGTGGGACTTGACGACGTGGATGAGCAACACTTTGACGAGTGGGAGGCAGTGTACCGTCGACGAGCCATGCGTTTCCGGTGAGCAGACCAGGATCCTCCCTCATTATTACTATGGGAACTGACGGAACCCCATGAATTGTGGTCTGGTAGAAACGTGACACCGACCATGTTCAAGCGATTCGTGAACAGCGAATTCATCGAGTACGTCGAGCACTCGCTCTTTGACAAGCGGAACCGCGTACGTGTCTATCTGCGAGAGCGACCTCTTGGTGGGTCTTCTAGAGGTATCTGATACTTTTTGCGGGGTTCCGTAGGTCTTTTACGTGTACGCCAAGAACGTGTCGTTCCAGAACATGGGCTTCATAGAAGACTATTCGATCTACCACGCCACGGAGGGCAAGCCCGAATGGTCTCTCCAATGGCTCAGCCCTCTCACACTAAGGAGTGTGGTCTTGACTGACTCTTTGTTTTTTTTTGTGGCAGGACGACGCTCACGCAATTTGCGCGTGTGCACATTACGAGCTCATCCGTCGGATTCTTCCGCTCGCAGGTGAGCGGATTGGGAGTGCGCGATAGGATAGGGACATTGCCATGTTCTAACTGTAGTTCTCGTACAGATCGAGTCGTTTATCTCGTCCGTTTACGGGAAACAGGCGACCAAGGCGCGTGCGTACCATTTGTTTCGCCTCCAGGAAGAGTGCGGCGACCCACAAGGCCTCCCGGCTCCTCCCCGCGCGGAATCTGCCTAGAGACACTCTGTGGATCCACTCAACGGTAAACAAACCATTGCGCCGTCTTCGTTCTTCCGTGCGAGTGCTCGTCGTGGTGGTGCGCGTGTTTTCCTTTTTGCTTGTTTTGTAGGTTCCACCGTTTCGATCCGTTTCAACGTCGCACGCGAAGGGTCACGCTCCCCACGACTCTCTCCAAGTGGTGTACGCAAGCACCAGACCAGTTCCCTCGTCCCGCCAGAAGAAGATCGACTCACCATGTCCAAGGTGCTGGAGCAGCTCATCGCGCGCGGGCGCCGCGAGCGCAAGCCGACCGAGCAGCGCGACGTGGCGTTCAGTCTCGCCGAGATCTCGACCAACGCCGACCTTCACGAGAAGATGGTGGCCAAGGGTGTGATAAACGCGTTGCTCGCACTCATCCTCAAGTCGACCGACGTAGAGGCACTGCGGCTAGCCTGCCTCTGTCTTGCCAACACGGCGTCAACACCCAGCGCACGGCTGCGCATCGTGGAAGACGGTGCGCTGCCGCCGCTGCTCGAGTACGTCAAACAGCAAGACACGGACGCGATCGCACGCCAGTATCTCGCCATGGCGATCGGTAACTTGGCGGCTGAGCCGGAGAACCACGAAGAGATCGTCAAGCTCGGCACGATTGAAGCGCTCGTTCGATTACTGGACCCGGAGATGGTCCACGCGGGCGTCTACTGCGCGTTTGCACTCGCGAACCTCTCGGTGAACAACGAGTACCGTCCGCAGATCGTGGATGAAGGCGCGATCCCGCGGCTCATCGCGCTCGCGTGCTGTAACGACCCGAGCGCGCAGCGCCAGGCACTCGCCTGTCTTCGTGGCGTATGCATCTCGCCGGGGAACCGCATCACGGTCGTGAAGGAAGGCATGCTCGACCCTCTCGTGCTCATGGCGCGGTGCGACGACGACCTCGATCTCCAGCGCGAAGTCGCGGCGGCTTTTTGTACGCTGTCGGCGACACCAGAAAACAAACTTGAGATCGCCGACCGCGCGCTGCTCACGATCGTGTCGATGGCGCTCAGCGGCGATGCAGCCGTCGAGGAGTTTGCGTGCAGCACGCTCGCGAATCTCATGGAGCTCCACGAGCTCCACGACAAGCTCCTCCGGGAGAACGGCCTGGCCTCAATCTTGGCGCTCGCGGTCGCAAAAGACCTCAACACTAGGGCCGAGGCCTGCCGCTGTCTCGCCAACCTCACGGCCAACGAAAGCGTGCAGCCAGCACTCATGAGAGAGGGCGTGCTGCCGCCGCTTGCCCATGCGCTCGTGCTGGACCACCACGTGTGCCAGCGGTTCGCAGCGCTCGCGCTCGCCAACCTGTCGACGACCGCGAGCTACCAGGTCCAGATCGTCGGCCTCGGCACGATCAAGCCGCTCATTCAGCTCGCGCAAGCGTTTGACCGCGAGCTTGAGGCGCGCCGGTACGCCGTGCTCGCGCTCGCCAACCTCGCGGCCATGCCGGCCAACCACCCGGCGCTGCTCGAGGCGTCGTGTCTGCTGTCGCTCTTTTCGCTCGCGAGCACAGCCGACGCCCTGAGCCAGTACTACGTGACCTGTGCGCTCGCGAACTTCGCGTCCAACGCCAACAACCACGCGCGCATGGTCGAGGAAGGCGGACTGCAGCCCATCATCACGCTTGCATCGTCCGAGGACACGGACGTGCACCACCAGGCGGTCGCGGCCATTCGAGGGCTTGCTGTAAGTGAGTCCAACAAGGTCAAGATCCTCCAAGAGGGCGGGCTCGAGCCGCTGCTGCTCTTGCTGCACGCCGACGACCTCGAGATCTTGCGCGAGGTCTGCGCCGCGCTGTGCAACCTCTCGCTGAGCGAAGAGACCAAGTACGAGATGGCCAAGTCGGGCGCCGTCGCGCCGCTCATCCTGCACGCGCAGTCAGAAGACATGGAGCTCGCGCGCCAGAGCTGCGCCACGCTCGCGAACCTCGCCGAGCTCGAAGAGAACCAAGATAAAATTTGCCGCGATGGCGGTGTGGCGCCGCTCATCCGCATGATGCGGTCGCCGTTTGTCGAAGTGCAGCGTGAGGCCGGCCGCGCGCTCGGCAATCTCTCGGCGTACGCGCGCAACCACGACGAGCTGCTCGAGCACGGCGGTCACCAGCTACTCATCTCGTACCTGCTCTCGCCTGACATGGCGTCGCAGCGCGTGGGCGCACTGGGCATCTGTAACCTGGCGACCAACACGGAAATGCGCGAGCTGCTCATGGAGAGCGGCGCCATGGAGCCGCTGCTGTCGCTCGCGCGCTCCGAGGACGTCGAGCTCGAGATCCAGCGGTTCGCGATCCTCGCGATCGCCAACCTCGCGTCGTGCGTCGAGAACCACGCGGCAATCGTCGCGCAGGGTTCGCTGCCATTGCTCATCTCGCTCTCGAGCGCGCCCGACGACGACGTGCGGCAGTACGCGGCCTTTGCGCTCGTCAAGGTCGCGCTCAACGCTGACTTGCGCAAGACGCTCACGGAAGAAGGCGCGCTCGAGCCCGTGCTCTTTCTAGCGCGCACACAGGACGCGAGCATTCACGCCGACGTGCTGCCGGCGCTCTGCACGCTGTCGTTTGCCGACGCCAACAAGGCCGACATTTGCCAGTGCGGCGGACTGCCGCCGCTGCTGCACGCACTCGGCAGTGACGACGTGGCCATGCAGCGCCAGGCGTGCTGCGCGCTCGCGAACCTCGCTGAGGCCATTGAGAACCAGAGCGCGATTGTCAACGCTGGGGCGATCCCGCCCTTGGTCACGACGCTCGTGCACGGCAACGTGCTCGTGCAGCGCGAGGCGGCGCGCGCACTCGGGAATCTCTCGGCCAACTGCGACTACGCCGACGTCGTGCTTCGTCAGGGCGCCGTGCCCCCCCTCGTCCAACTGCTGGGCAACGAGAGCGTCGACGTGCAGCGCATGGCCGCCATGGCGCTGTGCAACTTGGCCACGAACGTGGAGAACCAGTCCAAGATGGTCGCGCTCGGCGTGCTCGTGCCCGTACTCGAGCGCATCCAAGAGGCACTGGACCCGCGCGCCCAGGCCGATAATGACGTCGTGCGGTACGCGCTGCTGGTCGTGGCTAATCTCGCCGTGTCGCCGGCCACGCACGCGGAGCTGCTCGCGTCGGCACTGCCGCTGCTAGCCGGCTACAGCAAGCACCGCGATGTCAAGTGCCGCCAGTTTGCCGTCTTTGCCCTGGGCAACCTGTGCAGCAACCCGCTCAACGTCGAGCGCATCGTGGACGCGAACTGTCTCAAGCCGCTCATCGCGTGCGCGTTCCCGGGCGACGCCAACGTCCAGTTTCAGGCCATCGCCGCGCTGCGTGGACTGTCCGTGCATCAGCAAGTGCGCCAGCAGATCGTGCGGCTCGGTGCGCTGGAGCCGCTCATCCTTGCGGCATCGTCCGAGAGCATCGAAGTGCAGCGTGAGGTCGCGGCCACGCTCTGCAATCTCTCGCTCAGCGACGACAACAAAATCACCATGACCCGTGGCGGCTGCCTCGCGCCACTGCTCGCACTGGCGTCCTCGAAAGACGCGTACCGCGAACGCCACGCCGTGTGTGCACTAGCCAATCTCGCCGAGATGCTCGAGGGCCACACGCACAAGAAGATGCTCGAAGATGGCGTGCTCACGCCGCTGTACGCGCTGGCGAGCAGCAGCGACGACGTCGAAGTCAAGCGCCAGGTCGCGCGCTGCCTCGCACTCCTGGCGGCCAAGCCGGCGAGCCAGGCGACGCTGCTGCGCAGCCACGTGCTGCGCTTTCTTGCGGCCTTCACGCAGCAAGACGACGACGTGGCAAGCCGCCGCTTTGGCACGCTCGCGCTCGGCAATTTGGCCGTGGATGCCAAGCACCACGACGAGCTCTTTGACCAGGGCGCGGTCACGGCGCTGCTGCGCGTCGATCCAAAGGCTACAGCCGACGTCGAGACGCGGCGCGCGCTGGCGTTTGCACTGAACAACCTTGCCGCAAACGAGGCCAACGCGCCGCGCATCGCGCAGCTCGGCGTGTTGCGCACGGTCGTGGCGCTTCTCCAGGACGCCGACGAGTCGACCCATTTGCAGGCGTGCTTTGCGCTGCGGCGGCTCACCGTGGACGCCAAGGCGCGTGCGCAGGCCGTGTCGTTTGGAGCGCTCAAGCCGCTCTTGCGACTTGCGGCCTCAGAGAGCGTCGAAGTGCAGCGCGAAGTGTGCGCGGCGCTGCGCAACCTCTCGCTGAGCGAAGACAATAAAGTCGTGCTGCTGCTCGAGGGGGCACTCGCGCCGCTCGTGCAGCTCGTGCACTCGGGCGACACCGAGGTGGCCCACCAGAGTACGGGCGTCCTGGCCAACGTCGCCGAGGTCGTCGAGAATCAGGGCAGGATGGTGCGCGACGGCGTGCTGCAGCACGTCAAGTTCTTGCTCCGTACTGGAGCCCAGGGCCTCGACGTCCAGCGCGAAGCGCTGCGCACGATCGCCAACATGGCGGCCGAGTACGCGTACACGGCCGAGCTTGTTTCGGGCGGCGCACTCACGCCGCTGCTCGCGGCGCTCGGCTCGCCCGACGCGTTGAGCCAGCGGTTTGCGGTCATGGGCCTCGCCAATCTCTCGACCAACACGGACAACATTTCTAAGATGGTGCAGGACGGCCTCGTGCCTCTGCTTCTCGCGCTGGCCAAGCACGGCGACCTCGACACGCAGCGGTATGCCGTCTTCACGCTTACGAACCTCGCGAGCGTGCGCGCCACGCAGTCGCAGCTCGTGGACCACGGCACACTCTCGCTGCTGGCGTCGCTGCTGCTGCACGCCGACGCCACGCTGCGCAACGCCGCGGCCTTTGGACTCGCTAACTTTACGGCGTTCCCTGAGAACCACGCCTTAATTCTCGAGATGGGCGACGCGTGTCTGGACGCGCTGCTCGTCATGGTCGGCTCGCACGACGCAAAGTGCCAGTACCGCGCCGTGTGCGCACTGCGCGGCCTCTGCGTGCACGACACGGCGCGCAAGGAGATTGTGCGGCGCGGTGGACTCGCGCCGCTGCTCGCTCTGACCGCGAGTGCCAATATGGACGTGCAGCACGAAGTGCTGGCGTGTCTCTGCAATCTCTCGCTCTCGGGCTGTCTCCACGCCGACGCCGAGTCGCTCGTGCACGCCTGTGACATGGCGTCGCTCGTCTCGTTTCTCTGCTCGTCGGACGCGACATTCCGACTCTTTGGCGCTGTCGCGCTCGGCAATCTCGCGTCGCAGCGACGCCACCAGGACGCGCTCGTGGACGCCGGCGCCGTCACGCCGCTCGTCGAGATTGCCAACGCCGTAGACCTCGAGACGCATCGCTGCATTGCGTTTGCACTCTGTAATCTCGCGTCCAACGCTGAGCGCCGCGAGATGATCGTCGCAAGCGGCGGCATCGTGCCCATGATCCAATTGGCGTGCTCCGAGGACCCTCTCGACCAGCGCACGGCCATTGCGGCCCTGCGCGGGCTTTCCAACACACCCGCGTCGCGCGTGCGGCTCGTACAAGACGGCGTACTCGAGCCCTTGCTGCTGGCGGCCAAAGGGACGAGTGCGAGCGGCGACGTCTCGCTCCACCGCGAGGTCGCCATGACGGCCTACAACCTCGCGCTCACCGAAACAAACAAAAAGGCGATCGCGCAGTCGCCGCTGCTCGGTGCGCTGCTCACGCTCATGTTGTCGCCGGACGCCACGACCGCGACGTTTGCGTGCGCGTGCGTCGCGACGCTGGCCGAGAATGGCGAGACCCACGCACGCATCGCGAGCGAACGCGGTCTCCGCTTCTTTAGGGCCTTTCAGCAGCAACCGCCGCACGTGGCGCGCGAGGCCGTCAAATGCGTGGCCAATCTCGCGGCCGAGTACGCGCTCCACGAAGCCCTGCTGGCCGACGGCTGCCACGAGCTGCTCGTGCACGCGCTGCACCAACGTGATTCGCCCACGAGACTCTTTGCCGCCATCGGCCTGGGCAATCTCGTGAGCAATCCGGTGACCCACGCGCGCGTGCTGCGCGAGCCGGTTGTGTCCCCGCTCCTCGAGCTTCTCTCCGACATCGGCCACGCCGACCCGCGGCGGTTCGCTGTGCTTGCACTGGGCAGTCTCTTTTGCCACGCGAGCAGCCACGCGGCGTTTGTAGACCAGGGCGTTCTGCCGCTTCTCATGGCCGCACTCGACGCGCGGAACGACCTGGAGATGCGCTTCTATGCGGCCTTTGCACTGGGCAAACTGGCCATGAACAGTCTCTACCACGAGCGCATGGGCGAGGCCAGCGACAGCGGCGGGCGGCTCGTTCAGCTCGCACTGGATGCGGAGGCAACAGGGCAGCCGGAAGCGCCTCGCCATGCCAGCGCACAGTGCCACGCCGTCTCGGTGCTGCGCCGCCTCACCGTGCTCGACACGAACCGCATCGACATGATGCGCGACCACGGCGACGCGCTGCTCGCGGCCCTGCTCTGCTGCGCGTCGCAGCCGGAGCTCGAGGCGCAGCGCGAGGCCGCCGCGACGCTGTGCCATCTCACGCTCAACGTCTCGGCGAACCAAGAGGCCATTGCCACATCGCCCAAGCTGCTCGCGCAGCTGCTCGTGCTGTGCCTCTCGTCGGATATCGAAGTCGCGCGCAACGCCTGCGGCGCCGCGGCCAACCTGTCAGAGAACGTCGCGACCCATGAGTTCCTCGTCGACGTTCGCGCGGTCCACGTCGCGACCAGGGCCGCGCGCAGTCGCCACCTGCCCGTGTACCGCGAGGCGTGTCGCTGGCTCGCAAATCTGCTGGCCACGCCCGAATTCCACACGCCGCTGCTTCATGACGAAGACGGAGTCACGGCGCTCGTGCGCGTCGCCAAGATGGACGACCACGAGTGCCAGTACAACGCCGCACTCAGTCTCCACAAGCTCGCGAGCAATCCGCTCACGCACCGCGTGTTGCTGGCGAGGGGTGCCGTCGCGATGCTCCACTCCTTACTGACCGTGCCTGGCGTGGACGTGCGGCACCAGGCCGCCGCGGCGCTCAAGACGCTGTGCATGTTCAAGGACAACAAGCCGGAATTGGTCGAGGCCGGCACGGTACTGGCCATGATCTCGCTGCTGCGCAGTGACGACGTCGTGCTGCAGACCATGGGCGCGGCCGCGTCGCGCCACCTCGCGCTGCATCTGCCGGTCAAGACGTTGTTTGTACAAGAAGGCGGCCTGGCGCCCGCCTTCCACTGCTGCTTCCTCGAGAGCGACGAGTTACGTGTCCAGATCGCGGGGCTGCTCGCGATTCTCTCGGAGAACGTCCACAACCAAGTCGCAATCGCCACGCACGCGCACGGTCTCTCGGCCCTCGTGGCGCTGGCCACAAGCGGCCAACACCACGCCGAGACAGCCCAGCACACGAGTCGTGCGTTCGCGAACCTCTCATCGAACGCCGAGACCCACGTGGGCGTCTTCCACAGCGACGAGCTGCGCGCCGTGCTGCTGCTAGCGGCGTCGAGCGAGGAACACTGCGGCCGTGACGCGGCCTTGTGCCTCGGGAATCTCGCCGTGACGGCCAAGAACCAGTGGATGATCTCAGAGTGCGGCGGGCTCGTGCCGCTTACGCAGCAGCTGCAGAGTGCGTTCGCGTCGAATCGCCAATACGCGGCGCGTGCGATGTACCGCCTGAGTGCGCACAGCGACAACCAAGTGCGTATCGTGGACGCCGGCGCTCTGGTGCCGCTCGTGCGGTTGCTGTCGGCCCACGACAATGACCACGAGACGCAGCGCTGTGCGGCCATGGCCGTGTGTAACCTCTCGAGTAACCCCGCGAACGAGCAGCAGCTCATGAAGGCCCACGCCATGGCGCCGCTGCTGGCGCTGCTCGGCTCGCCGAGTGCCGAGTGCCAGAAGTTTGCGTGCATGGCGCTGTGCAATCTCACGGCGAATCCGGCCAACCAGTGGCACCTCGCCCACAAGGAAGAGCGGGGTGTCGAGGCGCTCGTGGACCTCGCGTCGTCCTCGAGTGATCCCGAGTGCACTCGGTACGCCGGCATGACGCTCGCCAACGTCGCGGCGCATCGCCAGAACCGCGTGCTCGTGGTCGACAAGCTCGCGCTGCGGCCGCTGCGCGCGCTCAGTCTGTCGCCAAACCTGGAGTCGCAGCGCAGCGCCGCGCTCGCGATCTACAACGTCTCGTGCGCGCAGGTGAACCAGTTGCGCCTCGTGGACACCGGCCTCGCGCCGGCGCTCATCAAGCTTGCTTCTGCGAGCGACCACGACTGCAAGCTGTACGCCGTCATGACGCTGTGCAACCTCGCGGCGAACGCCGAGACGCGCGCCCACGCCGCACGCGGTGGTGGGCTGCAGGCGCTTATTCTCGCGGCCAAGGACGTGGACGCGTCCGTGCGGCGGTACGCGACCATCGCGCTGTGTAACCTCGCGTGTGATGCGCTGCTCCAAGTGCAAATCCTGGTCCACGGCGGGCTCGCGGCCGTCATCCAAATGGCCGAGAACGACAGCGACACGGAGAGCCAGCGGTTCGGCATCATGGCGCTCTCGAACCTCGCTGTGAACGAGGCCAACCACGAGCCCATGCTATCGCGCGGTGTGCTGGGCGTGGCGCTGCGACTAGCGCAATCGAGCGACGAGGACATCCGCCAGTACGCGGCGTTCGCGCTGGCCAACTTTGCCGGCAACGCCGACCATTGCGCCGTGATCGGCGACCAAGGCGGCATCCTCGCGCTCATCACGCTCGCGCATTCGGAGGACGCGAACGCGCACACGCTCGCCATCTCGGCGCTGCGGCGCTTGTGCCAGTTCTCGCCGGCCAACCGCGGCCGCATCGTGCGTGGCGGCGGGCTCGTGCCGCTCACGATTGCCGGCCACTCGGAGGAGCTTGAGACGCAACGCGAGGTGGCCGCCACGCTCTGTAATCTGTCACTGAGCTACGAGTACAAGGTCGAGATCGTGCGGCAGGGCGCGCTCGTGCCGCTCGTGCAGCTCGCGCAGTCGAGCGACCTCGAGGTCGCGCGCCAGGCATGCGGCGCGCTCGCCAATCTCGCCGAGCACTTGGAGACCCACGACGCGTTCGCCGAGACGCGCAGCGGCGCCTTTCTCATCGCGCTGCTCCGGCACCGCAGCCTCGAGATCCACCGCGAGGCCTCGCGAACGATCGCGAACCTGCTCTCGAGCTTCCGGCACCACACGCAGATTATCGCGGACGGACTCCCAGGGCTCGTGCACCTCGGGCTCTCGCTCGACACCGAGTGCCAGTACAATGCCGCGCTCGCGTTCCGCAAGCTCGCGCCCAACTTTGCGAGCCATCGCGGCATCCTCTACGCCGGCGGCCTCAAGACGCTCTTCTTCTTACTGCAGGCACGCGAGACCAACACGAAGCGCCAGGCGATTCTGGCCGTGCGCGACCTCGCGGCCAACACGGAGCACAAGCTGCAGTGCGTCGAGGACGGCGCGCTGCCGGCGCTCATTACGTTTGTGCGCGAGAGCTGCGAGCCGGCGCTGCAGGCCGTCGCGGTCGCGGCGCTGCGCCACTTGTCGACGCACCGCGACATTCAGCAGCCGCTCGTCGAGCACGGCGTGTTGCGGCCCCTGCTCAAGTGTCTCGTCAATACTGCTGCGTCCGCGTCGCTCGATCTCCCGTCGCAGTGCGTCGGGCTGCTCGCGAACGTCTCGGAGCAGATCGCAAACCAGCCCAAGCTCGTGGACGACGGCCTCGTGGCGCCACTCGTGCCGCTGGCCATGCGCGTGGACCACGCCGAGATTCACCAGGACGTCGCGCGCCTGCTCGCGAACGTGAGCTCGAACGAAGAGACGCACCTCCAAGTGTACGCCCAAGGCGGGCTGTCGTGTCTGCTCTTCCTCACGACCGCCAAGGACGACGTCACGCAGCGGTACGCGGCCATGGGGCTGCGCTTCCTCTCGAGCAACCCGCAGATCCGCGTCTTCATTGTGCAGCAGAGTCTGCTCGGGCCGTTCCTCACGCTCGCGCAGAGCCCCATCCTCGACTACCAGCGCACGGCCGCGTCGGCCTTCTCGAGCTTCTCGCTCAATGAAGAGAACAAGCTCAAGCTCGTGCGCGACGGCGGGCTCGCGCAGATGCTCCAATGCTGCGCCGCGTCGCAGGACCTCGAGGTCACGCGCGACTGCGTCTTTGCGCTCGCCAACATTGCCGACTCGCTCGCGTACCAGGCCGACGTCGTGCGCGAGGGCGCGGTCCCCATTCTCGTCGCGCTGCTCGCGAAGCAAGACGACGCGCGCGTACAGCGCGACGCGGCCCGTGTGCTGGCGTCGCTCTCCATCACGAACGCCATCAAGCGCGCACTGCTCGAGCAGCACGCGCTGCCCACGCTCTTCAAGCTCACGCGGTCGCTCGACCACGCGACGCAGCGGTTCGCGACGCTCGCCGTGTGCAATCTAGCGGCCGGCGCGAGCACGGGCGAGTCGGCGGCGGCCGATAAAGTGTACATGGTCGAGCAGGGCGGCGCGGTGCGCCCGCTCACGCATCTCGTGCGGTTCCCCGACGCCGAGATCCAGCGGTACGCCGCGCTCGCGCTCGCGGGGCTCGCACTGGGAGATCTCGCAGGCACCACCAAGCTGCGGCTCGTGGAGCAAGGCGCCGTGCGGCCGCTCGTGGATCTGCTGCGGTACCCGAGCGCCGACGTGCAGCTGTGCGGGTGCCTGGCGCTGAACGCGCTCGCGCTGGGCAAACACAGCGTGCCCAAGCTCGCGGCCATGCAGGACGGCGCGCTGCTGCCGCTGCTGGCGCTGCTCGCGAGCGCCGACCTCGAGTGCGTGCGGTGCGCGCTCTACTGTCTCGGGTCGCTCGCCGAGAGCAGGGACGTGCTGCTCAAGCAGGTCGAGCTCGGCGCCATCGCGCAGCTCGTGGCGCAGACGGCGCACCTCGACACGCAAGTGCGGCGCCACTGCGGCTACTGGTTTGCGCTCGTGGTGGAGCAGCAGAGCGACTACCACGACGACTTTGCGCGCGAGGGCGGGCTCGAGGCCGTCGTGGCGCTGGCCGAGATGGAAGACATGGAGTGCCAAGAGTACGCGACGTTTGCGCTGGCGCACCTGGCCAGCAACCGCGCGTACCAGGTCGCGCTGGTCGATCGCGGCGCGCTGCGGCCGCTCGTGGCCATGCTCAGCGTGCACGCCGAGCCGCGACACTATGCCGGGCTCGCGCTGCTCAAGCTCGCCGACAACTATGAGAACCACTTGCGCATCGCCGAGGCCGGCGGCATCCAGGCGCTCTTGCGGATCGCGCGCGCGCGGTCGTCGGACGAGGAGCTGCAGTACAAGGCGTCGCTCAGTCTCGGCCAGCTCGCGAGCAATGCGACCAAGGCGCTGCCGCACCAGGGCAAGATGACGGTGAGCGGGTCCGTGGCCAGCGACGCCATTGGCGCCGGTGTCGCCAAGATGGCGGCCATCTCCGAGAGCGTCGCGGCGAGACGCGCGAGGGCCAAGACCACGCAGTACCTCGACGAGAAGCTCGCCATGGCCAAGGCGCGGCCAGCAGCGATATGAGATCATATCTGTGCTGTAGAAATTGATTTGGAATCAGTTCCTAGAGTACGGTAGTTTACGGGTGGCTCCTTCTAAAACCGTTTGTTTTCTTCTTGACGAGTGTTCTGTCTCTTTTCCTCCCTGTGACACGTGTAGACGCGTGCCGTGGCGGAGGGATTTGCTCTCCTCTCCTCTCCTCCATCTCCTCCTCCCGTCCTCAACCTTGAAACGCTCCTCGATCTCGGAAACCTCCGCTTTCCCTCTCCAAGAGCTCACTTCTCAAATCGCCCAAGCTCTTCGACCTCCGCCACCACCACCACCACCCGCAAGATGTCGCGCATGGGCCTCCACTCGAGCCTCCACCACCCGGCGCAGCGCGCCTGGAGCGAGCCGCACTTCCACCCGTCGCAGCTCATGTACCCGCTCTTCGTGACCTCGCGCCACGAGGACCGCGTGCTCGCCGGGATCGAGCCGGAGAAGCAGTGGGGCGCGCAGGCGGACGGCAGCTTCTCGACGCTCATCGCGCACCTGCGCGCGTTGCAGGCCAAGGGACTGCGCTCGGTCATGCTCTTTGGCGTCGTCGACGACAAGGACGCGCATGGTTCGCTGGCCGACGCCGACCACACGCCCGTGATCCAATGCACCAAGGTGATTCGCGAGCAGCTCCCAGAGCTACTCGTCTCGTGCGACTTGTGCATGTGCGAATACACGGACCACGGCCACTGCGGACTGCTGCGCACCGTGGACGGCGAAGAGGTCATTGACAATGCCAGTACACTCGAGCGACTGGCGACCATTGGGCTGTCGTACGCGCGCGCCGGGGCGCACATGGTGTGCCCGTCCGACATGATGGACAACCGCATTGGCCAGGTCCGCAAGGCCTTTGACGACAACGGCTTCCAGCACGTGTCGATCATGGCCTACACGTCCAAGAAGGCGTCGTGCATGTACTCGCCGTTCCGCGACGCCGTCGAGTCGACGTTCCAGGGCGACCGCAAGCGGTACCAGCACCCCGTGGGCAGCACGAGCCACGCCGAGCTGGCGATGACGCGCGACCTGCAAGAGGGCGCCGACATTGTGATTGTCAAGCCCGCGCTCTTCTACGGCGACATTGTCGCGCGCTTTGCGGCCCGCCAGACCGTGCCCGTGGCCTGCTACATTGTCTCCGGCGAGTACAAGATGATCGCCGACTATGGCAACTCGACCGGCTCGCTCGAGGACGTCGTGCGCGAGTCCCACTTGAGCATGCTGCGTGCCGGCGCGAGCGTGCTCATCACGTACTTCACGCCCTTCATCCTCGAGCGCTGGACCAAGTGGTGAGCCATCTCTCTTGCCAAAGGATCCCCATTACTGAGGAGATCCGGATCCGTAACTAGTGACAGTATCATCCGTAAATAAAATCTGTTACCATTTGGACACAAGATTTTTCCTGTTGAGGAAAAACATTTTATCCAATCAAGAATCGATACACTCCTCCATTTCTACCAATCAATGGCGAGCATCGAGTCTCTGGGGCAATCCGGAGCCAACTCCACCCACTCAGGAAAGTGACAAGTGGAACCCAAGAGCTCAACGCAAGATGGAGGCCGCGATCGTGGCCAAGGGCGACGAGATCCGCGTGCTGAAAGAGGCCAAGGACCCGCAGAACGCTGCTCAGATCAAGGCGCTTGTGGCCGAGCTGCTCGCACTCAAGGCTCAGTACAAGGCCGAGACGGGCAAGGACTACGTGGCCCCCAAGGCCGCCAAGCCCACGCCGGCCAAGACGGAGGCCGCGACCGAGAAGGCGGCGGCTGCCGATGGCGAAGGCAAGTCCAAGAGCCAGCTCAAGAAGGAGAAGAAGCTCGCCGAGGCCGCCGCCAAGAAGCAAGGCAAGAAGGCCGAGGCTGGCAAGCCCGCTGCCAAGCCGGCCAAGGCCGCCAAGCCATCCGAAAGTGCCAAGCCCGCGGACAGCGCGCCGCTGCCGTCGGACGTTGAGCTGCTCGTGCGCCAGTCCGAGTTCCACCACAAGATTGCGAGCTCGGGCAACAGCGACGGCCAGGTCGTGACCCCGTGGGACGTGGAGGCCGAGAACGGCGTCGACTACGACAAGCTCATTGGCACGTTTGGCTGCTCCAAGATTGACCAGGCGCTGATTGACCGCATAGAAAAGCTCACGGGCCAGCGCGCGCACCGATACTTGCGTCGCGGGTACTTTTTCTCGCATCGCGACCTCAATCTGATCTTGGACGCGTATGAGAAAGGAGAGAAGTTCTACCTCTACACGGGCCGTGGACCGTCCTCGGGCAGTCTCCACATGGGCCACTTGATCCCGTTCACGTTTACCGTGTGGCTGCAAAAGGTCTTTGACGTGCCGCTTGTGATCCAGCTCACGGACGACGAAAAGTTCCTCTTCAAGGACCAAACGCTGGAAGAGAGCCGCGTCATGATGATGGAAAATGCCAAGGACATTATCGCCTGTGGCTTTGACGTCAAGAAGACGTTCATCTTTGCCGACACGGAGTACATTGGCCACATGTACCCGCAGATTCTCAAGGTCCAAAAGTGCGTCACGTACAACCAAGTGCGCGGCATCTTTGGCTTTACGGGCTCGGACAATATCGGCAAGTCGGCGTTCCCGGCCGTGCAGGCCGTGCCGTCGTTCCCGCAGACGTTTCCGATTCCGCTGCGCGGCAAGACGGACCTGAGGTGCCTCATTCCACAGGCGATCGACCAGGACCCGTACTTCCGCATGACGCGCGACGTCGCGCCTCGCATCGGGTACGTCAAGCCGGCGCTCATCCACTCCAAGTTTTTCCCGGCGCTTCAGGGCAGCACCACCAAGATGAGCGCCAGCAAGGCCAGCACAACCATCTACATCTCGGACGCACCCGAAGAAATCGCCAACAAGATCAAGAAATTTGCGTTCAGGTGCGCTGACCTCCTTACATGTTGCCTCGAGTTGGCCGAGTTCTCACATATTGATTTGTGCTTTTGTTTCCCAGTGGCGGCGGAGAAACCAAGGCTGACCACGAAAAGTACGGCGCCAACCTCGAAGTGGATATCCCGTACCAGTACTTGTCATTCATGCTCGAAGACGACGAAGAGCTCGCTCATATTGCGCGCGAGTACGGCAGCGGCCGCATGATGTCGGGCGAGGTCAAGCAAAAGCTCATTGACATTATGACGGAGTTCGCGCTCGACATGCAGGCACGTCGCGCGGCCGTCACGGAAGAGCAGATCGCCGAGTTCATGCGCGTGCGCGAGCTGGAGTTCTAAATGAGTGTGGTAGACGCGTTAGTGAGGTGCTTTCCCAGTCAGCTGCCTTGTCCCTTGAGAATTGCGGTAAGAGACTGAATCAGCTAAATGTGGCTGCATGCTTTTTATTCATTCGAGAAATGATGCTGCTTCAACTTGACTGGATTCAAAGATTTCAAAGCTGCCGCATTTTGCCAGTGACGAGCGAGACCTTCGTCAAAGAAGAGCGCCTCTGCCTAAAGTCTTCCATGGTCAAACTGGCAGCTCGAAGTTCATGCTTGGAACGAATGGTCAGCCGTCAGAAGAACACGAGGTCGATCCAGTTAGCATGTTGCTGTGTGCGGCAGTAGAGCTGAAACGAATCGTCTGAACCACGTCTGCCGTCGTCGCCGAGGGCTTTTGTTTTTCTTCTTTTCTTGGATTTTAACTTGGATCTCGACTCGAGCGCATATTGACAAATCGATCGCCTGAAGTGCGACGATTAAACTGGACTGCTGGCATGGCTTCTCGTACTGATCGCGTTCTCGATCGAGATACCATTTGTGAGCTGCTGATACAGCTCATACCAAGCGTGGATGATCTACCACGACAAGATGGACGATCAGTACGAGTCAGCAACCTAGTGCGAGCAGAATCTACTCACGTCGTGCATTCGGAAGCAGCTGCCAATACTCCGAGTCGATTCTATCGGATCGACAATGTAGGGCGAAACTACGGCACCTGGCTCGAGCGAGACCTTGTCCGCTGGCAATGGGAAGTATTGTCTACAGATGAAGGTGCGTTAGGTCATTGCGCCCCAAACATTGCGTATGGATGCGAGTACATACCCACTGCCTTCGACGGTGATACCAAAACGACGGTAATCGAAGGTGACGTATGTCTCGAGGAACAAGAGCAGAAGGTTGCCGAGTCCAGTGCGCCAAGCTGGCTTGCCATTTCTCGTAAACTCGTAGACTGGCGGAACATCGCCGGATCGGAGTTGAGCGAGACCACTCGAGGACATGTTGTGTCCACGATTGGCTTCTGTTTCTACTAAATGGTGCTCATCACCACAGGCCTATTCCCAGTTGGTCAGCCATGAGTTGTGTAGAAAGTGGCAAAAGTCAACTTACTTGGAGGAATCGGACCGCGAGAAGCACGAGTCCGTACGATGAGAGGCCACCAGTGTAAGCACTGTTCAGACCTATGGTAACGGAGTAATCGAAATCGTTAGTTCGACTGAGCACAAGCAATCTGACCCAATAAACCGTACCGCGACGCTGAATGTGACTTTTCAGAATCAAGACGAGAGGCCGTAGGGCGGGCATCTCGACTTGGAACGAATAAATAAGCTCTCTCGCGTTCAACCCGCTGTGACCAGGTGAATGAGAGCACGTCAAGTCCAGCATTACTTCACTTGTGGACATCGACGATTGGCAGAAAACGATCTTCAGCACGGGAATTTTGGCATTCCCGAGCAGCTCGACACGTCGCGCCCACGAAAGACGCCGCAACTCGATTTCAAGTTTCTTCAAGAGCACTGCAGGTTGCTTGTCGGACGCTGACGGCGAGGTCAATACGCAATCGATGTCGCTGTGTGGCAGAGCGAGGCGCGTGAAGCTTGATCCATAGATACCGATAGTTGAATCGCTCCAAATGCTCGTCGCGACTTCTTGCAATTTGGATAACGCCAGTTGCTGGACAAAAGCCTGCTCTTGTAGTTTCGAGTCGATGCGCTTCACGAATCCTATTGCCTCTCGGCTCAAAGCAGAACTAAGAAGGGTTAAGTGATCAGTACGATGATGGTATGTAGGAATCGAAAGCAACGAACCTGAGGGTGGAGCGAGTGTCGGATCCACCTTGGTTGACCAGGTATACTGGCTGAACAGCATATCCAGGTTGTCCTGATGGCGGAAGCACTACCTGCAGATGCTGCTGCTGCCGGAAAAATGCCTCAGGTAGCTGAGGTTTTTGATGGAGTTGGTAACCTCTGCGGCCTGGTTTTCTGTCTGGGCTTCGAGATGGATCTCGCGAGCGCCGCAACGGGTCGTTGACTCGTTCTGCTTGAACAACATTGGCTTGGCCTTTCCGTGGTTGGTTTTGATCTTCTTTGTTGTGGGCAGGAGTTTGATCATTCGAATCAGCTACGCGATCATCGGGTTTGGCAGACGGCTCCTCGCCACAGCTACTCGAGGTCTTCAAAGGTGAGGACCAGTTGAGTGGGTTTACTTCGGCACTCTTGCGAGTTTGCTGAAGGACAGCGTCGCGAAATACCAGTTTCTTCGAAGGGGGCGAATGGAGTTGATTGTCATCTCCCGGATCACCGCTGAGGTTGCTGCTCTTGTCGCTCACACCAGTCTCGGGCGACAAAGACGGGAAATTCGAATCGTGGCTACGAGAACAGAGACGCATTCAATTTCAGACCCATCACGTAGTGCAACCCCGAAGAACCCGGTTATGTAACTCACAGCGAGCTGGGGACGTCGTTTTGATTGTCTCGTAATTGATCACAAGGCACCGGTGACACTTGGGGCTGGACTCGCTCGGAGATCGATACTGGTGCACTGAAGGGACACACCACGGTTAGTGTCAATGGCTTAGGTGCTGGGTGAAGAAAGCACTCACCTCTGCGGCATATCACTGATCTTGATAGTGCAGTCGTGGGAAAACTTGCAAGTCGAGCCGAACTGGCACATACCACGAGCAAAACGCAAACAGACGGAACGCTTTGTGCGCGCTCGAAGATGATCCATATCTGGAGGCGATTGTAGTTGCGTTGGCATCGAGATCGGTGGCTGAATCGGTTTTGTGTTTCGCTTCACAGCACTGTGCGGCTGCGGTGGCAGTGGAGGTGGCTGCGGATACATGTGGAGGAGCTGGTAGCCCGTGGCCGTGCGGCTGCGAGCGTAGTTCATCGCTGCTGCATATCGGTGATATGGCGACAGAGGCTGTGCGACCGGATACGTTTGCAGCATGGCAAACTGCTGCGGTTGGTACGGCATCTGAACAGGGACAAGCAAATGGGGCTGGTATTGTGCGAGTCGCGGGAGCTGCGCCTGCTTGTGCTGATGCGCGGGCGACCCGTACGGCGACATCGTGATGTGGTTCTTGAGCTTGGTACTCTTTAGGTTGGGAAACGCGTTCACCGAGTTCTCCACCGCGACTTCGCCACTCTTCATTCTCTTGTTTCCTTCGCACCGGCACACGCACACAACTGGCAATGCTGCTCCGTTTGCCTCTTCCTCCTTCTTCAATCGCGAGCCAAGTGATACTCTTGCGACCTGGCGTCCTCCGGGTTTGTCTGACCTCAGTCGCCGACCTGGTCGCACTAAGTGGCTCTTCTCCCGCGGCGCTTCGCGTATTGGTCACGCGGTCGCCTCCGAACACAGTATTCGAGAGCGACTAGTACGACGAAGCTACGTTGGTGATTCTGGCAGCGACGAGACGACCTCCACGTCTGTTCTTGAGGGCAAAAGGCGGAGAGAAGGAAGCAAACCCTAGCGAGAAACAACGGTCTCTCGCCGCAGGAACTGAACCGACGCTCGCGCGTTTCAGGAACCGACGGTGCTGCGAGTGGCGCGTCGCGACGTGGTCTTGGAGTCGCGCACGGGAGGCACACGGCGATGGCAATCGCGCGGGGATTCAGGCTGTGGAGGAGTCGCGATGTCGCGCTTTGGTTGCCGTTCCGATCGTCTCGTCCGGTTGCTTTCCGTCGTCGGAATGCCAATTGCTGTGACGATAAAAAAGACACGACACCAATTTTTCCCAACAAGAGTGGGTCGGGGGATTTGCACGGGTTTCGGCAAAGCCGCTGATTGTCCAATCAGAATCGGAGTGACTTGGAATTGTATGCGATAAGAAACCCATGGGTTTTGCGGCAGATGGCTACGGGTCAATTGCCAACAACCCGACGTTCAACGTTCTCGGGTTCAACTTGCAAAGCCTGCCCATCCATCATCGAAGCATGGTCGCGACTCGCGATTTTTGAGAGTTGTCGCAACATAAGCAAGGGAAATGCAATATTGTAGCAACATAAGGACACTGACAACATAGGCAGAGAGTTGGAAGCCACACCCACGCGGGACCTGACATGAGTCGAGGTGACATGGGTTGGACAGAACAACTAAGGAAGCCACGCAGAGAAAACACTGTCTCTCTTCCTTATTACATGTTGCCAGCGCGGTATTCCTCCAGCGTCGCCAATGTGCCCGTTTCCAAAAACTCATCAATCTTCGCTGCCGCCGACTTGCCAATGCCCTTGAGTTTCTGCGCTTCTTTGCCCGTCTTGATATTGGCGTCGTGGTCGCGGATGGCCTTGGCGACCTTGGACCACGTGCCGCCCTTGAACTTCTCGCCACGCTTGAACTCAAATCCGGACAGCTCGGCGAACGCATCCGCCAATGCTTGATTGTCCTCACATGTCGCAGTGGGCTTGGATCGGGCTTTGGTCTTCTTGTCCGCGTCCGAGTTGTCAGCATCCCCATCCTCAGCCTTCACTTTTTTCGAGACTCGCTTCTTCTTCAGCTTTGGTTCTTGCTCATCAGCGTCCTTCTCCGCGTCAGGCTTCGTATCCTTCTTCCCCACCGGCGCCTTCCGTTTCTTGGAATCCACCACTTTCTGTCCAAACTTACTAATCATCTCCTGCAACAAAAATTTCAGTGACCATTCGCGCTGAACTCATACGGATCACGTTGGAAACACACCTTGAGAGCCTTGTCAAGTTGGAACTCCCCCTGCGCATGATCATGGGCAAGATCGAGAGGTGGTCAGTAAGAACATCATCAGCATGCCGTTGGAGCTGCAGCTCCGCAACGCGCACTCACGTCCTCCTTTGTCGCATTCAGCATCGTGCCCGCCTCGACCATAGCGTTCACAGGGTTCTATTCGCTCCACACAGACAAATTAGCTCTTCTCCTCGTCATCCGACCTCAGACGCCGGTGCAGCGCACACCGTTGGGACCTTGACGCCTTCCTTCTCGCACATGGCCAGCAGCTCCTTGGCCGCCTTCTTGCTCGCTTCGCGGCTCATGGTTTCTCGTTGGTGGACGCTTTCTTCGGTGAGGTGCGCGCTATTCGTCCGTTCCAGGTTGCAAGCTGCCCCGCCAATGTGATGGCCAATGGACTCCCGCCATTTTTCGCCGACCATCACTCCGAAAGTCGTTCAAAACGTACTTACCAGACCACACGAGCGTACTTAGCAACTCAGCGGGGGGCTTCAAGTTGCAGCCAGTCACTCTGACGGGACGCATCTCAACTCAATGATTCCTCGTTCGTCTCTGGGAGAATAGAACCGGCAGCGCCAGTATCTCGTTCCTCAACGATTATCTGTCTCCACCTGAGCAACTACTGTAGAGTTTCCCGTTGTGAGCGTTTCTGGCGCGACAACGATTTCTGAGCACCGCGCCTGATGCCAATGCACTCAACTTTCTGCTCCATCCATTCCTTTGTATGAGTAGCGGCAACACTGTCTGCGATGACGAGTCGCCCTGAACTGCTGAACTGATCTTACATACATGAGCTCTGGACTGAACTCCCCCTACAGCCCCCAGCAAATCGTTGCTGCTTCGCAAGGTCAACGTTGCAGAGACCGAGTTTCTTCCATGGCGACAATCCAGAACAACCCAGCGCCATGGCGCCACAACGGCAAACGCGTGGGTGGCCATCCAGCCACAGCATGGTCCCACCTCAAGGTATCATCTCGCTATAGTAACAACAACTTACATATCACGCCCGCACATGGCGAGCAGCTCACTAGTTGCAGCACGATCATGTGCATGGGTCGCTCACGTATTTTGGGTGGCTACAAAAGATCTTTGCAGAAGAAAATGGAACGTGCGCGTGTTCCAGTTCATTCCTTCTTTTCTTCCATCCTGTGAAGCACGCACCTGTGGAAGAAAATTCGGCTCGAATTCAGCGAAAGCCCTTTGGGAAAAACCAGCACAAAAACAAAACTGAGAAACTGCCCCCGCGCGGCATCCCACCTTTTCGTTGTTTTACTCAGGTTTTGGGGGCGGCACGGAGCTGAAAAAACGAAGGGTTCTCCGAACCGAAAAAGTCACATCACCCACCCAGTCCAACAAAACACCACCCACCTACATTTTATGTGTGTGTGTGTGTTATTTTAGTTGTCACAGTCGTCACAGGTGATACATACACACAGTGACCCTGTACGGTGAACGGAAGGGTGGTCCCAGAACCACAAGAAAAAAACCCCTTTGATCCCGCCTTGCCGTGTTCTGTCCAACAAATAAAACCTCGTTTTTCTTTTTGTTGGAATGGCATTTTGTTCCTTCCTTTCTTCCATGGGTTGCCATCCCATTGGGATTTCCCAAATCCGAAAAAGCACGGAAACCGCCGGCAGCTCGCGCCGAATTCGCCCGCGGAACGCGCCGCTCGCCCGCCGCTTGGCCCACGTGACTCCCCGCCCCCACTTCTCAACGACGCGGCTCGCACGAAGAAGGCGGACTAAGATCGACGGAAAGGTGCGCGGTTTTTCCATTCCGCAACGCGCATACAGGCCCGCACGTCCCCCACCGCTGTGAACGCAAAGCCGCCAGAAAGAACTCGGTCGGAACACGCGCCGCCGCGAACTTGGGACGATTGGGCGCCCGAGAAATTGAAGAAGCAGAAAGAGGCGACTAAGATCCACCGGCGTCTTGCAGAGACTCGATGCTGATGACGGAAACGTATCCCAAAGGAGCCATGGCGACTGCCGCCACGACTTCGGCCACGGGCAATGGGCTCGAGAACGACTCGGATGCGTACTCGGAGCGCGTACGTTGGACTGTGATGGTGGTGTGGGAGGAATGGTAACACTGACGAGTGTGGGTGGGTGTATACCGCAGCTTCGCTTGAAGATCCAGCCGAACCCACCAAAGTTTCCATTCCGAGACCACCCGTTTGAACTCACCGTGTATATGGTGGACCCTTCTGATCACCTCAAGTCGGGGTCCGTGATTCTATGGATGTATGTGACATGGAGTGCTTACTAATGGAGCAATCGGTGTGTCACTACAGCATCAACGTCCCGCTCAATGTAGAACTCTATTCGGCGGACAAGATGGTTCCGATCGAAAAGCAGATCCTGCACGTGGATGCGTCGACCAAGCCCATCATCCAGGGCGACGGTATCTGCAAGCTACGTCTTCGCATCTCCGAGTGCTCCATGGCCATGGGCAACCGGAAGTTTGTCGTCCACATCTCGGCGGCCAAGAATGCTGGCTCGGACCTCACTGTCGTGCCGGCCGTGACTACGGAAATGACTGTGATCCAACACCGCCTCATGATTCAAGAAAATCTCCCGGATTTGTGGTACAAAGACGAAGGTGGCCGTGACAAGTGCATGACATTGCCAATATTCCTCGTGAACGAGAAGGGCGAGCGTGTTCAGAACCGACAAGTGCCTCTGCGCGTGACGCTGCTCTACGAGAGTGAACACCCCGTGCTGAAGCAGGATATTCTGAAGATGTCTCCGGACTGCCAACGCCTTATCGACAACTCGGGCCGGGCTCTGCTCAAGCTTCGCATTGAAGATGTCTCGAAGAACCATCAAGGACAAGCCTTCCGACTCAAGGTGGAAGCGGATACAGCCCAGTCTCCCATGAACTTCGACGTCGCGTACGACCTGAGCTCGACGATCTCGGTAAGATCGAAGAGAAACAAGAGAAGACCGCTCAAGAACCCTGGCATGTCAATCACGCACCACATCATCGCTGGTGCATCCAATCCTGCGTCTGCTACGTCGTCTCCCTCCTCTAATCCGGATACGGAGGCGAACCTGTCGTCAATGAACAGCTTTCCGTCTGAAGAGCGTGATCCGAAGCGCTTGCGCCTCTCGCCGTCGACAGGATCTGGTCAGGCCGGTGGACCCAAGGCGACGACTCTCACTGGTTCGATGGAAAGCATTCTATCGTGGACCGGTGCTGTCGTGAACGGTTTGCACCAACTCGAATGGCAAACGGTAGGATATGAATCCAAGAGCGATGGAACGGCTGATCCTGAGCGACCCATCTACCGTTGCCCAGCGTGCTGGAGATACAAGGATGTCATGACGTACGAGACGGCGCAACATGACACCAAGTGCCTGATTGCGAATCTCTTGCTGGCGTACGCGACCGACACAATGGGCCATCTGGACTACGTGCTCAAGTCCATCGAGCAGTTTCCTGCTATCCTCGCTGCCCACAAGAACGCCAAGAGTATGGGTGATGTCACCAACGGCTCCAATGTCCCGTCGTTGATCAGCCCACAGCATATGGGACTGTCGGATCCGTCGACACCGCAGCACATGCTCGCGAATGCTTCGGCCATGATGATGAGCCAAGCGATGTCGACCACTTCTAGCGCAGGCCACTTTGCGATGACCAACTCCACGTCGACGACGAGCGCTCCGCCTTCGCTCTCGCGTGGGCTGACGGACATTATGAGTGGCATGGATACTCCTGTCCTGATGCGTGGCAACTCGGGTGGTTTGTCCGAGTTTATGCGCCAGCTCGATGACCAGGACGGCAACGAGACTTCTCAGATGTATTTCCAGAATATGGCGAACCAGTCAAATGGATCCAACAGCCAAGTCGCGGAGGCCATCGAGATCCAAGTCTTCTATGTGTTGGCTCGGATGATTACACTCAACGCGACGAACGCGATCGGCTTCCCTGCGTTTGACGCGGCCATGAACCTGCTTGGCTTCTACCAGGAAGCTCGTGAGAGTTCCACCACTGAGGTCGTCTTTGTTCCAGTCAGTGATATCCCCGCAATCACTCAAGTCGAAATCGTGCAAACTCAGCGCTTGCTGCGCACCGAGCTCAAGGAAAACAGCTCGGCGGTGCACACACTCGCGCGTTGCAACAACGACCTCGTCAAGCTCAAGGAAGACGTCATCCTCTTCCACTGGAACGCCAAGGACCGTGCGCCGACCTGGTAGGCGGCCTCCTCCACCCACCCTCATCGAAGATGTACCGTGTCGCCGTATTTATTGTCTGTTCCCTTCGCCCACCCCTCTCGGTACCTCTTGCCGTCGTCCGCGTCGGCCATCGTACAGTACTACGTAATTAGCTTTAGCCTGCCACACCATGCCCCTCTAATCATACAAATTTCTACTAGTATAAAACCTTTTTCAAGTCACGAACGCCTCAATACCTTTGCCGTGCAACTACTACTACTATGGGTGCGTTGCAATTGCACTGGGATGAGATGTCAGACGTCATGAGACGAGGAGGAGGGGGGAAGAAAGCCAGCTGGCTGGGAACTTCAACAAGTGATCCCTTCGCTTCACCTGATTCCAAATATTAAATCAAATCGAATTATTCATGTTCTGGCCCATGCGTTGTGGTGACGGTCGATGCGAACTGGAAAGTGGGCCGCGGGTCCCACTGTTCATCGACCGACAGCAGTGACGAGGACGCCGACCATCGGGGGTTAGTGATGCTGGCGTCGCGTGAACACGTCGAGAGCATCGACACGCGCACGTCGGGCGCGAGAAAGACGAGCCACAGCGGCTTTTTGGATCGCTGGAGTTCGTGCAGCACCTCCAAAAAGACTCGGCCGTGCGTCGGGCGGCCGTTGATCGACGCCAAGTGGTACCCTTCACGGAGCTTCTCGATACCGCGGACTGTTCCCCTGCCCGTCAGCCGACGCACTGACGGCATCTTTGCGTCGTCGTCCTTGACGAGCGTCACGCCAAGTGGACCTGCACTCCACACGAGCACGACTGTCTGGGCTTTGCCCATAAGATCGCCAGCGTCGTTGACGTCGTCATCGCCAAAGTCGTGGAACTCGTCGCCGCTTCTACGCACGCGCCACGTGCCGCTGTTTCTCACCCGGGGTAACAGCAGCCTCGCGGACGGCCGTGTGGCACTCGTGACCATGCGCGCGCCGTCGCGGCATCGCGGCCCGCAATCCGTGTGCGTCCACCGCTGGAAGGTGATCGTCAAGAAGGGCCGGCTTTTGGCGACCAGCGCCATAATGTCGGGCATGGCCCAGCCCACGACGTTTTCGCCATTCACTTCGGTCAGTACATCGCCACACCGCGTCTGCGGTCGCTTGCTGCTGTGTGCAGCATTCGGTGGGACCTGGATCACGACGGGCACCGAGTCACTGCCGTCAGCCACGACCGACGCACCGATGGGCTGTCCGTCCACGACGACAAAGAACCGCTGCAAGCGACACCGGTCCACGACCTTGCGCACGCGGAAGCGAAGCACCGTACCGACGCGGGATGCCTTAAGCAGCGCGTGCACTTCTTCCTCTCGCGTCACGTCCGCGAGCGACTCACCACCGATCGTCTCGAGTACGTCGCCCGGGCGAATACCATCGTTCTCCCAGGCCGTGACGCTCGTGACCAGTGCGACGAGCCACACAAATTGGCCTTCGTCCGAAAGGTACTGTCGCCGCATCGTCCAGCCAAACGAGCGACGCCACACGCAAAACTTGAGGCTTTCCAGATGAGCCATCGTCGATGCGGCGGACGATAGTGTCGTCGTTCTGGCGGTCGACAGCGTTGTGGTTCGGGCACTCGACAGCGTCGTCGTTCGCGCGGACGACGCTTCGCAGGACTTGCCGACGTCGTCGCGAGGAGACGGCGCCTTGGACACCACGAGCCGCTCCTTCACGCGCGCGAGAAGTCGCTTGAACGGCCGCGCGGAATACTGGATCGTGTCGCTCATGCGATGCACGAATGCTGTCGAAGCAGGAGTGGCCGTGGTATAAGACGGCGACCGTGATGGCCCTTCGCGGTCTCCACCATCACGTGGGCCGCGCCGCAGCCGCCTCCGCAAAACCTCCATCATCCGAGCAGACTCGATGGATTGACAGATGGGATTGCCGAACGCAAACGCCCATCAAGACTCCCGCGTTCCCATCATCACGCATTCGCATCCCCGTCCCATTCACTATGTCACGCCTGGTTGAAGTCCCCCTTTCCCATCATCCCGTGGGACTTGATGTCACTAAATAGTTGAGGTCACTAAAACGGGGATGTCAGAAGAGGTCACTCTATCAAGGGAGCTCTTCGATATTTTTTTGGCGCGAAAAGCTCACAACAGCAATGGCGCCCGCGGTCAAGCGCAAGCTCGCAGCCATCGCGCCGCACACGCGACCGATCACGGCGTTTTTCGAGCGCAAGCGACCGACTCAGGCGCTCCAGGAGCCCTCGCGAGAACGGGCGGATCGCGACGCGTCGAACGCGCGCGATATCGTCGAAGAGATCGATCTGGAAGACGAGGATGAAGGCTCCGCGCAAAGCGGCGATGATGTCACGATCGTTGCGACGGCTCCGCCAGCACCACGCCGTGAGCCACGCGTACTGAACACAGCGCATCTGACGCGCGTCCTGCACCGCCGTGAGCTCGGCGCTGGCGCGGTCATGCTCGCACGCGGCGTGCCCTGCAGCAGTGCACGGCGCCGTAAGCAACAGACCGAGCAGCGGCTCGCGCGGTGGGCGCTGACCCAGTTTCGCATGCTGCCGCTCGCACTTGCGCTGCCAGACGAAGCGATACGCATCGTGCGGTCGCATCGACTGGTCTCCCACTGCGATGAGTTTTACGCGAGCTGCCTGACGTTCGATTCGCACGGCGCGCTACTGGCCGCCGGGTCGTCGAACGGCGTGATTGCACTCTTCGACTGCGACGAGCTGTTCCACCGCACTCTCAATCTGCAGCAGGTGCGCTGACAGACTCGTGGGAGATGGTGGGGGCGAGTGTCTGATGCGATGATGTTTACTACTGTAGAAGTCCGCAGAGGAGACCACGAAGGACGCAGTCCAGCAGGCGACTCCTCCTCTCCACCCGGTGCGTTCGTAGCTGCTGACTCATAACTACCAAGAGCATACTGGAAACTGATGGTGGCTATCACTGGATCAGATCCACATGATCTTCACGGGCATGGAAGTGCAGCGCATCCAGTGGAACCCCATGAACGAGGTACGAGACTTCCAAGTTGCTTCAATGCTCGATCCAATAAAATTCTCACCGCATTTGTGATGCGGAGCGTAGGACGAAATTGCGTGCTGCTTTCTCAACCGAAATGAAATCTTCCTGTACAACCTGCAAAAGTTCCCGTCCAAGCCAGAGATCATTCTCAAGGCGGCGAGTCGACCATCCAGCGGCTACACTGACCTCGTCTTTCTGCCCCCAGCGGCGAGTGCTTCTTCCTCCACGTCGAAGAGCAAGCAGAAGGCCAAACTTCGAACAGGCACCATCATTGCAGCTGACATTGATGGCGCCGTGCGTGCGTGGGACTTGCGCTGTCCGACCAAGCCGCAGTGGACCGTGTCCACAGGGTCACACGCTGTGACCGCGATCGCACTCTCGCACGACAAATCCTCACTTCTGTGTGCCACGGAAGGGGGCATTGTTCTGGTAGCGTCCCCGTGTTTCATTGCGTGGGGATGGTTGGCGTTCTACCACTCACTCATCAATGTGTTGTAGACGTACGACGTCAAGAAACTAGTCGTACCGGCCTTTGGATCCAAGCCCGTACCGCCACGCAAGACGTCCATCCGGCTCCTCGATGCGATCATGCGTAGGGCGTGCGTTTGGCCAACGCTCTTTACTCTTTGCTTGTCTCACTCTTCGAATCTGTTTCTACGCAGCCCACCTGAGTCCAGAGGCAGCGGTGGCACTCAAGCACTCGATGCGTGACAGCACGACGGCACTGGCCGTGACGTCGCTCCAGCTCTTGCCGACATCGGCGAACGAGATCGTGCTGCAGCTGCGGAACCAGTGGCTCATCGTGTTGGACACGTCTTCGGGAATCGCCACCAAGCTGCATACCCCTGTCAAAGGTGCGTGATGGTCTCAGAGCCAAGGCATTTGACCAATACTTACAGTTAGTCTTCTCGGGGTTCGTAGATCCCTCACCATCGACATTGCGAGCAACACCAGGCGGGCAGCCTCTACCGGCGACCGTGCTCCACAGCGTCGGGAACGAGCTCGACCCACATGCTCGCATGGCTGCCTCGCACCATCGTCACTCATGGCTCCACCACCACCGCTGCTCGCCCGGCATCCTGTTCCACGGCGATATGGTGTGCACGGGACTCGCCGACGAGGACGCACTGAGTGTCGTAGATCTCCACCGAGTGGATTTTGTGCGGTCCAAGCGTGGGTTGGAGAGTGTTGTTGCGGCCCCTCCTCCTCTGACACCAGTGCAAGACACGGCGGAACGGCTCAGTCGGTTTTGCATCGACCTTCCAGATCGAGTGACGGCCATGGCCGCGCACCCGACGCAGCATTGGCTCCTCTGTGGTGGAGCGGATTTGCAGATCCGCGTTGTGGGCGTCGCGGGCGGCTCGTGCGACCCAACAGCTGAGTCTAACGTTGCGGACGATGTGATGACCGCGATAGATATGTGAAAGGTGCGAGTGAAGATTTGGTTGGCACAGTAAGTGTAGCGGTTAGATATCTCTGAGACGAGGCACAAGTGACTATTTACAATGTCCGATACGGTCGGCGACCAAAGTCTCTACTAGCATAGTTGCCACTCGCGTTTAACCTACCCAGTCTCGCTACGAACACGCACGCACGTACAAACGCCTATTCTCTTTCTCCCTCTCTCCTCCTCTCTCTCACACACTTAACGTTATGTCGACCACTCACCATTAAGAAAAAATCACCTTGTATTTGGATGATCCATGCAAGCAACCTGAACAGCATACATCGAGGCTTTCACCACGTTGGACGCGAAGCATTCATTCATGCTGTCGCGAACCCGTCGCGGAAGAACTGCGATTGTGGTTAAATGCGCTCTCGGATGCCCAGGGGCTGCGGGTCAGTACACCCATCCTGTTTTGTACGTGCTCAGCTCCTCCAGGGGGAGGCGGGAGTAGCAGACCCCTTCCATCCTTCACGAACGTACTCCACTATCGTCACACAACCAATCGCTGCATGAGACAGGTTACAGTTATCTACATCTGTAATAAAGGGTGCAAGTGCGGGTTTGGCGCGTGCAGGACGATGGGTTGTCCGTGCTACGCCGCAGGGCGGGAGTGTGACCCCGACCTCTGCGTCACATGTGGTGCGTCAGAGGTCGCTCTATTCCCATTTTCGGTTGGCCGCCGCGTCGAT
>JAADXL010000049.1:0-74595 GCA_023337755.1 Pythium aristosporum | reverse complement strand
GTACTCCGAGATCACGCTGGCGCTTCTGGCGTCGGACACATTCGGGAGTTTTTTTCGCCCTCGCGAACATCTTCTCGAGATTCGTATCTTCACCTTTCATCTGCGACTCCCTGCAACACCAGGCTCCTAAGTTGGGTACCGCCCCGTTTCTTACATCTAAGTAGTATTTATGCGGTACTTTGAGAACTCAAGCGAATAGAAAACGCTTCCCCCCCTAACCTCGGAAGGTCCAATTACGGTTTCTTAAATAATTGAATTCTCCAGTGTACAGAGTAGTACACTACTGCACCTGTGGGAGAGTTCCCGGTGATGTGCGAGGCATAGGCTCATTTTTCATTGTGCCGCCGATACTTTCGTCTCTCCTCCTACCTACCACGAATGGTGGTCGGTAGGTCCACTACCACCGGCACCGATTCTTGGCAAGACGTCACCTGACGCCTCCAGAAGTGAGTACTATATAGTTGGTGCTCACACGCTGGTACCGGCGACACACAAAGGCATGTCGACATTGCATACGTCAGCCAGTCATCGATCGGCACTCCTCAGCTTGCACCGCGGCCATCGCCGTGCTATCACGCGTCTCTGCAGGTATGCGACGGAGTCGGGTAGTTCATCCGCCGCGTCCAGCTAATCGTCGCGATCAACGGCATGGCAGGCGCTCACGACTGCTGCGGTACCGACCACTACGCTTGACGTTGCCAGAGTAGGGACCTCGGAGCATCTTCTCATGTGAATCACAGCTAGTTGACAGTACTCGCAACAGCTTGCTGCTGCTGATGATGAATTGAGTACCATTGAACGTCTCTGTTAGAGTCCTACAGCCGCCTGGGCCTATTTACTGTGCTACGAGTCGAGCCAAGTATTGTGCTTGCCAGTGGGCAAAGTCCGATTCGAGGTGCCGCGCTATGTTCACGTGTTCCGGTCGGGTAGTAGGGTGATGTACTTGGCTGCTGGCTCTTGAGTTCATTGCTGCGTTCGCGACTGCATCTGCCATCTTGTTAAAAGCGCGTAGGTGATGTATCCATCGTCGTACGCCTACCATATGCCCAGTCGTCTAGCCTCCGCGTAGAGCTGGCGGAGACGTTGATTCTCGCAACAGCTTGCCTCGAAGCGGATATTGGATAGATAATACGCTGACCAAGTCCTTGATCCGTTGGGATCGAGTGAACACTATATATGTACAGCGTAACAGGTCAGCGACTACAGGTCATTAATCCATCCTGCATACATCGCAGCGTTGTGCATCACTATTTAGAGTCTATGATGAGCGCGAGTTATGATCAACCGCGCCGGCTGGACCTGTGTCAAACTATCACTGTATCTAACCAAACTGAACCCCCCCCCATCTTACTGGTGGACTGCCGAGAATGGACCAAGCAAACAGGCCCTAGCAGAGGACCACACCCGGAGTACAGTATATGCTTGTTGGGGAGATGAATCAATGCCCTACACCGTACGAAGCCCAGACCACTGTCCGCTGTCTGTGCTTCCGGAGAATAACCATTGTGAGATGAGTAAATTCGATTCCATCTCGATCCATATTCGGTGGTCCCATCCGAACCAAATGGGATACCGGAGAAGCGAACCATGTAGAGCAACGAGAGGTTCTCTGTGATGTTGATTATTCAGACTACCCTTGGGTGGCACTGTTCTTCGAGTGTGCTTATGCTCAGAGCTATTCATCTTGTTCGTGCGATTCGGCTAAACCAATCCTCATAGGTTTGCACATATTGTCGAGAGTGCACATGATGTGCGCTTGGATGTGCGGCGCATCCAAACGCTCGCGGCAATAATACTGTACCTGAGTTGGTATCTTCATCAGGCCCATCAATGACAAGATCGGTCGGCATATTAAAGTAATCGATTGGTAGAGTGCGGAAGAGAAGATAGTACGACGCAAATCATTTGACCCCCATATAGGATTCGAGTACATGTAGCGTATAAACAGTCATACTTAGAAATACAGTACAGGTGTACTGCTAGCTACAGAGAGTGAGGCATCAGCCCATGCGGGCAGACGCAGTGTGCTCACTTTCACCACCACGTGGGGTAGTTCATTGAGCTACTTAATGAGTGTCTTTTGACCCGAGAAACCTCGGTAGCCTTGCAAGGCCGCGTCTGCCTTGGCCATGATCTCGCGCAGCTCATGTGGCAGGAACGGCAGAATGGAGGCGTCAGTCACCATACCCAATGACTCGGCACACCAGTGGATACACGCGTAAATGGACAGACGCAAGAGAAACTCCTGGTGGAGGCAGTTGTCGCGGCGGTCCTTGGATATGTCCTGTGGGTGATAAGGTGCAGGCAATTAGCACTAATGATAGACATGTTCACCGATATCGATAGTCACTCACCAGCTTGATCCTGCGCTTCTCGCTTTCCACCTTCTTCTGCTCCTCACTGCGCTTGCGGTTGCGGTTGCGGACTCGGCGTTTTGGGGGCAGGCGATGCTTTGCAGCAGAGCAGCGCTTGGTCCCGGCGCGCTTGTCCGCGGGGAATAGTTCCTGCAGATCCTTGGAAAAGTCGCCGACGTACACGGCGTCGAGAGTCATAGTTACATCATAGTCAGCCGTGAACTGCTTGATGCTGTCGCACGCGACCGGAGAGTCGAGCGACATTGACTCCATGAGCTCGACATAGGTGAATGCGCGGTGCATAGTTGAATTGGGATGGGGTGGCGTGACTGGTGGAGATCCAGTTGGAGAATGAGGCAAACAAGCAAGAGCCCTAAACCCTAATTACTGTACACAGCTTACCGAAGGCTCTCTCACTTCAAGACCACAGGCGCAGTTGGCCTTTCGTACAGTGTACTGCATTGAGCCACAGCGCAACGTTCAAAGCGAGTGTACATGGAGCTTGCCGCTGGTTTAGCTCAGAGCCGGTCATTCTCGACAGCCCGACTTTCATCCAACCAGCCGTCGATACTTCGTGAACACGCTACGTGGGTTGCGAGGGATGGGGGAAAGGGAAACTGGGGGTGCCAGAGACCCCCAGATTCGCAGGAGCAGAAATCGAAGAAAATGGGTGATTGGACCTCTTCAGCTTTAAACTGTCATTCTTTCACGCGTCTGGCACAATGGAGAATGGGTGCAGTGGATTACGGCAATGAGGAGGGCACAGTCGAGAGAGGAGATGGGTGCGGTATGAGGAAGGAGCGAAAGGGGCTCTCCCACTGTATGGTTCCCTTCTTCACAGCATGCTCATCGTCATCTTCGCTGGTTAAAATACGCACAGAACTCGAATTGCGGCCCTTGCACGAGACCCCCACTAACTAGAGGCAAAAGACGGCGCTTTCTTGCTATGATTTGCGCCTCGGTTAACTCAAAGCATTGCTTCGGCGATCGAGCGAGCTGCACGCTGCTCTGTGCTGTGAATCATTTCTTAGACACTGTTATTACGGTATCCTGGGAGTGGCTCTCAGGTTTGAGTTCCCCTGAGTTGGTCCAGAGTTGATCATGATCAACTGAGATTCGTGAACGGAGTTGCTTGAGCTGAACGATGTTGTTTGCCACTCGTAGACGAAAGAACCCCCACGCACTCCAGATGGTGAGGTGTCGCCTCCTCTTTAGGGTGGACACTTCGAGGGCTTTCCCATTTCAGTGACCCAAGTGCAGACAGTGTATAGGCTCTCCTTGACCACTGCAACCAGTCCGGATGAGCTGAAAATGCTGGGGGATATCGTACAGTACATAGCATCTTTGAGCGACACGATTGCGAGACCCGACGGGAAGAAGTGCATTGCCTGCATCTCGTATCAACAGTTTGCAGGGTTGAGATGTGCGAGCTGAGCCAAACAGCCTGCAGCTATTATATAATAGTGTAATAAGCTCGCGGTGTTTCAGCCGGAGGAGATTAGGGAGGCTTGATACAAAGATGAACACAGGTCGACAATGTTTCCATTGTACGCATGCATAATCATGTGTACAGTTGCAGCAAACGAAGGGGAAGCCTACAGCGGCAGTTTCGCCTACTCCAGTGTCTCACCACCACTTGGGCATCTCGTTCAGTACTTCACAAAGTCTTGTCTGGCCGGAGAACCGGCGGTACACCTCGATCGCGTCGTTGGACCGCGCCATGATCTCTCGCAGCTCCACTGGGAGAAGCGGTAGAATGGATGCGTCCGCAGCAACGCCTACTGCCTCGGCATACCCATGGATCCACGTGCAGATGTACTCCCGCACGTATCGCTCCTTTGCAAGACAGTCTTCGCGACGGGCGTAGAACTTGATCTGCCCATTCCCACAAGCCGTAAGTAAGTACATGATCCCAATACACAGGTTCACGATCAGAAGGCACGCACCGTTTGGGCGTGGCGCTTGGCATTCTCGCGTTTCTTCTCTTGCTCCGAGCGCTTGCGGTTGCGTTGGGGTCGTTGCTTCGGTTTCTCCTTGGGCATACAGGCACGGCGAGGTGGAACAGCGGTCGGTGCAAGCCCACGTTGCATTGCCGGTTCGATGCACGAACCCATACTCCAGTCTTTGACGTGAAGGCGCGGCGTGCCCATCATCACGTGGCTCCCCACAACGGGAAAGAGCTCTTGGAGTTCCTTTGCCAGATCGCCGTCGTACGTGGCGTCCACGTCCATCGCAGCGTCACCAAGTGAGAGCACAGCAAGAGCCATCTCGCTGTAGCCGACGAGCTCGTATGCACTGATGTGAGTGGAAGTCATGTCGCTTGCTGGTACCGCTGCTGAAGGGTCAAGTTGGAGGAGGTCACCAGTGGAGATCCAAATGTAGAATGAGGTCTGTTGGAAAGTCGAGAGCGCCTACGCTCGACGCAACACCGTGGCAGTAGATGGTCTGAAGAGCTAATAGCTGGAGAATGCCATACACTTGCCCTCGTTACAGAGCTCATCTCGCGCGCTCTGCGCCTGACTCTCAGTGCGCTGCGTTCTGTTCAACCGAATCTTCAAACGCATCACCAGGCAGGTTCTCTTCGCCAGACTCCTGCAACATGGCCAGTCCAGCGGATTTCACCTGTGAATACACTACTTGGTATATTATTGACAGCATCAATCTACCTACAATTGCAGAAGCCACCTCAGGTGGTTCCAAATCACCATGCGCGGTGATGGGCTCATGGCTGCTCGGTGCCTGACCTCGCAGAGCGAAAGCCGCTTTTGATTGCATCGTCGTCGAACGCGTGGTAAGAATCTTACCGCGCGTTTTCACTACCGTAGTTTATGCATAAGAACGAGTCGGCGCTAGACTCGTTACTCAAAATACCACCGAGAATTCTCCCACCGTTCTGTTTGGTGGAAGCCCGGGGGCACAGGTTACAAAGACGAATGAATCAAAAACGACGCATTTCACGATGTTCGGGAGCTCGTCTAGGTCGCATCAACAAAGGGTTCTTCTCGTTCGCAGCGGAGAACCTTGTCCGCCGTTAACATGGCCATTGATACGTATTGCGCAAGAGTATTTTTGCCAAACGCATGCGAGACACAACGAGTAGGGTACTGGTAGCTTCACGTCCAACTCGAAACTAGAACGGTGCGTGACTCACTCGGGACCGCCCCCCTCTCCTCCCTGATCTCGTTGTTTATTCTAAATGGATCCGTAAGCCTCCCCTGGACTCTAGGTAAATTCCTATGTTCTCAACATTGAGGTAGGACAATCGGGGGCTGGACTGCATCCACTTGCACATAGCCGGGGCCGACCCCTCGTGGAGGTTTGCAGTATGCGCACTCTCTGCTGGCGGCTTCAACCCTTCAAGGACCAGCACCGCGTACTCTCTCTCTCTCTCTCTCCCTCTCTCCAAACACTAAAGTGGGTTTAGTTAGCACACGTTGCATGACCATGTCCACGCTTCGTGGCTTACTACGGTCTTCAAGATGATGATTCTTGTGGAGCAAATCTTCTGAAAGCTCTATTCGCCTCTAACGAAAGTACATTCTGAACGGAGATCAGTGGATCGTAGTGCCCACTGGTCTTGCGAATCGCCACACAGCATATCGACACGCGTTCGAGAGACAGCTCAGTCAGTGATCTACGCCAGGAGGAAAGGCAGCAGATCTCGCCATTGTCTCTCCTTATATAGCGACATGATTGGATATAACCGATGCACCATTTTAACCAATCAAAAGTCATTGTAAGTCATTTCGAACGGCGGTCCAGCCCGCAAACTGTGAGTCATCAGAATAGAAATCCATCCACGAGGGAGAGAGAAAGCATGGGCGTCCGGCGCGTCGGCGCGGCGCTGCTCTCGAGAGCGACGCGGCGCGCGTCTCCTGTGCACTCGGCCACGCGACGCGCGCACGCACATGCGTGGGACACGGCGGCAGAGAGTGGCCGCCGAGCCGAGTGGAAGAAGAACGTGGAGGCCGGTCCGCGGCTGCAGGACTTTGTCCGCAATACGGACGCCAAGCGCGCCACGGGTGAAGGCGATCGAGCAACGACGCTCGAGGAATCACGCGTGCAGATTGAGCGCATCCTGGAGGACATTCGTGGACAGGCTGACGACGCACCGGAGATCCGCTCGCTCGTCGACACGTTTGGCCGCGAGCACTCGTACTTGCGGATTTCGCTGACCGAGCGATGCAACCTGCGCTGTCGGTACTGTATGCCCGAAGACGGTGTGGATCTCCAGCCGCAGGACGACTTGCTGAGCACGCCTGAGATCGTCCGCCTCGCTCACCTGTTTGCCGCGTCCGGCGTGACGCGCATTCGGTTGACAGGTGGTGAGCCGCTGCTGCGATCGGATCTCGTGGATCTCGTCGCGCAGCTGCGAGCCGTCCCAGGGATTCGATCGGTGGGTATCACGACCAACGGCATCGTGCTCCGCAAGAAACTCCTGGCGCTACAGCACGCCGGCGTCGATCGTCTCAACATCAGTCTCGACACGCTGCAGCCCGACAAGTACAAGGCGATCACACGACGCCAGGGGTTCGATCGGGTGATGGGCGCGATCGAAGATGCGCAGACGCTGGGCTTTGCGCCTCTCAAGATAAATTGTGTCGTGATGCGGGACTTCAACCTGGGGGAGCTGCTGGACTTTGTCGAGTTTACGCGGTCCAACGCGGTGGACGTACGCTTTATCGAGTGGATGCCCTTTGACAGCAACAAGTGGAACGACAATACGTTTGTCTCGTTCCAAGAGATGATGACCCTCATTCAGGCACAATACCCGGTAGTCGACAAGCTGCAAGACGACGCGAACGACACCTCCAAGGCGTTCCAGATCCCGGGCTCCAAAGGCCAGTTTGGCTTTATTACATCCATGAGCCAACACTTTTGCGGCTCATGCAATCGCTTGCGACTCACGGCCGACGGCAACTTGAAAGTGTGTCTCTTCGGTAATACCGAAGTGAGTCTCCGTGACGCGATGCGGCTTGGGATCACTGATCGCGACATCCAGAGCATCGTCGACGTGGCCGTCAAGCGAAAGAAGTTTGCGCTTGGAGGCCACAAAGATATGTACGGCATCTCCAAAGCGAAGAATCGCCCGATGATTCTGATCGGCGGGTGAGGAGGTCTGCGGCCAGTGTAGCGCCCTCATCTGGCCTTTTGTAATAGACTTGCTCTAAATCCATTGGCATCAACGTGAGGGGAGGTTAGCTCGCCCGGAACGATGGACTCGTTTGTCCGAGTTGCCCTCTCACCAAGGGCTGCCGCCCGTGCGTAGCGTATCGTCACTTCTCTGGCTTTTTCTCCCTTCTTTCCTTGAGCCGTTTCATGAGCCCTCAACAGTTCTTGTGATCCTTCAACGACCGCGTCTCTTCAGATTCCTCATGCAAATGTGATCTTGATCCATTAATACGTATGGCCTCTGCTCCTTGTGCTCGATGCCCGTGTGGAGATCTTGCACGCGATCACGCCTCTGCTCATCTTAGTCTGCTTGGCCCTCAACTCTTTCTCTCTTCTTGTTGCGGTGCATCTCTCTCCATTGCTTCTAGCGTCAGTCTAGCCAGTAGAGAAAGTATTGGCCGCTTTCATTCTTGCCACCATTTCATCCCGCCATACCTCGTCGGGGGCTGTTGCTTCTGTCGCGCGGACGATCGTTGTCACTGCAAGTACAACAAATGGCGTCAGCGCAACGAAACCAGTGACCTCACGAGAAACAAACACGACCAACCTTCGACCGCGTGTAGGCGAGCGACGGGGCGAACGGCGTGGCGAACGGCGCGGCGAGCGACGACGCTCCCGCGCTTCGAGCGAGCGCATTTGCTCCGGCGTCTTGCGGCGCTGCTGCGCAAAGAGCACGGCGATCTCTCGGCCATTGAGTTTCGTGCGGTCCATCTCGTGCTTGATCTCGCGGGCCTCGCGTTCGTCAGCAAACCTGGTGAATCGCACACACAGACAAATCGACTCGTGAGATACCGCATAGCCCCACTAATTGATATCACTCATCCACGTACTCAATAAAGGCAAAGCCACGCGGCTTGACGCCGTTGAACTCCTTGGGGATGTACACGTCGCGGATGTCCCCTTCACGACGCGAAAACGCGCGTTTGATGTCTTCCTCGGTCGTGTTCATGTCCACGTTGCGCACGAGAAGGCTCATGGGCTGCGGGCGGCGCTCCCGGTCGCGATTGCGCGAGCGGCTGCGGCTCCGACTGGCACTGCGCCGGCCGCCGCCGCCACCACCACCGCTTCGGCGGTCTCTATCGCGTGGCGGTGAGCGCGACTTGGAACGCGACGGAGAGCAGCGTCGCTTGCGGTCCTTGTCGCCTCGACGCGGCCGCGAAGTCGACCGCGAGGCCGAGCGCGAGCGCGACGACGCGCGGCGCTTCCCCGAGCCCGAGGACTGCGCCGCTCGCGCGCCACTGCGGCTACGACTAGGACTACGGCTGCGGCTGCGGCTGGGACTGCGACTGGGACTGCGGCGACTGCGGCTGCCGCTGTCGCGAGGAGACGGAGAGTGACTGCGCGCCATGGGGGAGGAGGGGCGTTTCCTTCAAGCTGCGTAAAGCGACGCTGGCAGAAATCCAAAGCTGAAGGGGGCGGGAGGGCGTACTGTGGATCCTGTGGAAACAGGTACCTTCTAAAACCTGTTCAAATGCATAAATGAACCCATGTTTCAGGATCCACGCCTGAGCGGCCAATGGAACCGTGAGCATGTGCAGAAGAATGGTGTTGTACAAAACCCCGTGGCGAGCAGGCGGCTTTCCGTTCAGCATCCACTATCGATTTCTATCGGCTGCAATCCGAAACTGCTTTGCGTTGCTGCCGATCTAGCTGCGCGGACGCCTGCGCACGACCGGCACGGGCGAGCCCAGCTCCATGCACCGCTCGTACGCCGCCCAGATCGAGTCGGCGATCACGGCGCGGAAGCCGTTCTTTTCGGCACGGTACAGCGCCGCCGCAGTCGTTCCTCCTGGGCTCGTAATGTTGTTGCGCAACTCGACGGGGTGCACGTTCGATGACTGCATGTACAGCGCCGAACCCAGCATCGTTTGTTGGACGAGTTTCTGTATGTGGGAAGAAGTACGATAATTGAGCATGTCGCCTTGGAGATATTTACTATGAGAGCGTGAGTACACACTCACCGTCGCCACAGCGCGCGAGAACCCCATGTGCACGCCCGTGTCGATCATGGCCTCGGCCACCAGGAAGAAGTAGGCTGAAAATCACAAGGGTGAGATGAGACCAACGCATTTACAACCCTCTCGCATCTGCAGCACACCTGGTCCAGATCCCGACAGCGCCGTGGCCATGTCCAGTGCGCTCTCGTCGTCTACAAAGACTTCAACTCCAAACGCGCCGAGAATACTCCGCGTCTGTGTCCCCCTCGCACGTGCACGCACACAAGCAAGAGCGCCGTCAGATCTCCACTCTCGAACAACTATCGGCATCGGCGGCAGTCCGTACCAGCTCATGTTGCTCTTCCGTGACCTCTTGGGACTGCGACCAGACCGTCATGCCCTCTCCGATCATCGCCGGTGTGTTAGGCATCGAGCGGATGACGCGCGAGTCTTCGCCGAGCGTATTCTGAATGTTCCCAATGGTGGCACCGGCGACGACCGACAGCACGAGCGCGTCGCGCTTCATCACGTGGGCGAAACTCTCCATCACCTATCGAGCAGTTGCAGTCATTCAAGTGTGAGATCTTCGAGAGCAGGAGGAGAAGAGATAGGAGGAGAAGACTCCGTTTTTCTTACATCCTCTAGCACCTGCGGCTTCACCGCGAGGACGATCACGTCGGCGTCCTTGGCGGCGACCGAGTTGCGGTCGCTTGTGCCGATCTTGCGAGCTTTGAACTTATCGCGATTGCCTACGGGTCAGGAGCAGACCACATTACACCACAGTGAGCAAATGGCACACCAAGACTAAAAGCCTCTTGCCCTCTATACGCACGCAAGTTGGGGTCCGACACGACGATCTTCTCGCTCGCGAGCAGGTTCTTCGAGAGCACGCCCGTCACAATGGCGTCGGCCATGTTCCCGCCGCCAATGACTGCGATCTTATTCACATTGAGCGGTTCGAAGTTCTGCTTGCGGCCCCCGCTGTCGCCAAAGCGCTCGCCTGAGAACGAACGCGTGGTCTGCTGCGACCATGGAGTGGCCGTGCGTGGCGCTGTCGCCTGCCACAGCCCCGCACCGACAGTCGCGCGTGCTATGGCGGCTGGTGTCGCCACGCCGCTTCGACGCGTCATCGCACTGGCCTCGCGACGCGCTACGATGCGTGCGGCTGCTGTGGCTCGGTGCATGGATCGCACGAGGGTCATCTCTCGGAGCTGGGGGGGATTGTGCTCGGCGCGTCGCACGTGTCGACATGCAATGCAAAGCGACGCTCCGTCCCAGCGGATCCGCTCCAGATCTCCTCTGTGTTTTGCCAAACGTTGCCGCCAAAACCTCTCATAACGCATACGACTCGGAGTGTGCTACCTGCATCATCTAATGCTGATCCCCACGTGAGAAAAACCGAACAAAATCCAAAATGCAGCATGTAATCTTCGCGGCGTCTGTGTTCTCTATCCCACAGCCGCAGCGCTCATGCAAACGCGCGTTTCTTTTTCCCAGCTCGAGATCGTGCCGACGTTTGTGCTCCAGCTCGACGGCAAGATTTTGCCCAATGCGCACGCCGTCGTGGACGTCGACGGCGACGACCTCCACGACTTTGTCTTTGGCTCGGTGACCGGCACTGTCGCCGTGTACAAGGTGCGGGCTTTGCGTCTCTGGGCATCCGATGCATCTATCTAAAGTATTCTACTGGTGGCGTGTCTGTATCTAGATCTCGCCCGCGCGCTTCATCAAGAAGCAGGAGTGTCGCGTCAATGGCTGCGTCACGGCCATCTGCGCCGACGGCGCCATGCCCAACGATGTATGCCCAGTCGACGCGGATCCCGCAACATTTGGCAGCAACTTTGACACTTTATCACTGTATGTATAGATGCGCATCTTCGTGGCGACCGCCGACGGCATGTGCTCTGTGATCCAGGCCACTGAGAGCGGCGACGATTTCTTCCCGTCGGCCGAGTTTGTGCGTTCATCGGAACCTTTCCATCCGCCTGTCATTTCGACGAACTGACCTTTTCGTGTCCGTAGAGAGTCGCGCTGAATGTATCGGACGTCGCGTTGCACCGCGGCTTTGTCGTGTTTGGGACGCGAGAAGGCGCGATCCTCGTCTACGCTAACGATCCGAATGCCGTACGTCCCCCCAAGTCCGTCCTCCAGACGAATATCTACTAATCCACGAGTTTATGTGAATTACCAGTACGCTGGGTACCGTCAGGCGCATACGTATTCGCTCGGGTTTGAGATCGAGTCGTTTGTGGAGCTGAGTTCTGACATTTCGACGCCTCAGTTCCGCGCGCTGTGCACGACGGGCGAAGTCTTTGAGCTCCAGCTGAGCGACGAGGGACAAGTGTCCGCCACGCGGTGGCACGCGCCGTCGCGTGCTCTCTCGGACGGCGCGCTGTCGTACCTGGTGGATGCTGTGCGATTGGTGGGCCAAGAAGACGGTTGCGTGGCCTGTGGGTCCTTGGGCGGTCGCTTGGATGTGCTCACACAGAATGGGGATCTCGTGTGGGAGTATGAGGTAGAGATAGCTTTGGATTCTGCGATGCTGGATAATTTGGATAGTCTGACGCACGGTCTGCTTATGTGCATTTGTCTCAGCTGCCCGAAGCTGTCGTCGGCATGGATCGAGTCCAGGTGACGGAAAACACGGACGCAGTACGTGACCACCTACGTGGAAGCATTCTTGTAGTCAATGTTGACGGATTGCTGATGATGCCCCACAGATTCTGGCGTGCACGTGGAGTGGGGTCTTTTACGTGATCCAGGACCCTGAGCACATTGCCCACTTCCGAATGGTGCTGCCAGCGTCGTCCATGTTTTGCGGTACGTTTCTCCTTGGCAGATCATCCCTTATTCATCCATCAATAACTGATTATTGTGGCTGAAACAGCAACCGCACTGATAAGACCGAATACGGCGCCACAACATGTACTCGTCGGCATCAGTACCTCGGGGGTCGTCTCGATATATCTTGACCTGCATGAGGCCTTGACCCACGCCCTGGACCCGAAATCACTGGTAACTTCTTTCTCCTCCTCGCGATGGCAAACTCGTGTCTCATTCTGTATCCGATCCTGTCCTCGTAGTCCCAAGTGGTGGAGAGCAGCGCTGTAATGCATCGCATCGACTCAGAAGAGAAGCGGCGAGCGATTCTGAAGAGGCTGCTGGAGAAGACCGACCAGTCCGAGGCCTCGGAGCTCGCGACGAAGCTGAGTCAACCCACCATCTCGATCGCCGATCTGGTTCGCCTCGCCACCACGCAAAAATGGAAGGCTTCAGCAGAGATGTAAATACAGTGTATTTCGTAAGCAAGCCACGCTGTCTGCTACCCGACTCTGTGTGTCTCCATGTTTACCATTTTTGCATCTGATGGGCATGTTCTACCAGCGCTGCGACGCTCTCGGGTCCTCGACGCAGCAATTCCTGGGCAAAGTCGGTCGCGTAGTCCATGTGGAACGCGATCTCGATCGACTTACTGCTTCGCGCGCGCCAGCTCTCGTCGAACGCGCGAAAGACGATGGAAAAAAGTTCGAAAAACGCAATTGGGTCCTCAAAGAGACGCCAGAAGGGGCGCTCGAGACCGAGACACGCGCCGTCCTTAAGCTGGAGAATCTCGGACAGCACGTATGCGACCTTGCTGGCGATGAGCGCGTAGGAATACGTGTCTGGGTTGCCCGGCATGGCCTGCTCATTGAGCATTGGCAGCGCAATCTGAATGTGCACTTCGTGGAAAAACACGAGGCACTGCAGTGGGAGCAAACACTGGAGTTCATGCAGAGGGTCTCCCAGTTTGAATCCAAAAGTCTCCCACGGTTCGCCACGCAGCACAAACGGCTGTGAGTCAAAGCAAGTGAACCACAGGCGGTGGAGCTGCTCCACGTGGTCACGGTTGGTGTCCGTGAGGGGCGCCTTCATGGCGCCCACGAGCTTGGCGAGCTGCGCCAGCGACGCGGCCGTCGGTGGCGCGTTCGAACCGGACGTCGAGCCGAGCACTTTGTCCCATTTCTTCTGGAGAGTTTGCCCTAGACCCGACTGCTTCATCTTGGACGTGAGGGCCTTCTTGACGCCGGAGAGGACCGCGCCGACATCCTGCGGAGACGAGTAGCCGCCATCACGTTCGTCCATTGGGCGGCCGGGTCCTTGTCTGTCACTCTCCTGCGCACGGAAGTAGCCATCGTACAGGCGATCTTCGGGCACGTCCACTTGGTCTGTGGTGAAGTCTTCGTGCGTCTCACTGCCGTTGGGCTCGACCGAGAGCTGAAGCACTTTGACACGTAGCTGCCCACGCGTCACAGGGAGTGCGCGCGTCGGGTCGGTGAGGTCCAGCCAGCAGTACGAGCCGTCCTTTGTCGGCACCTGCACGCGGAAGTGGTGGGTGCCGACAAAGGGGAACTTGCGCTGGAGCTCCCCAAGCGTCGGCTGCGTCGAGAGCAGCAGCGCCGAGCTATACTCCTCTGGGGGCGCGTCCTCGTCCACCATCATTGCTTGGAAGAAGTATCGGCAGAGCACATTCCCCGCGACCTGCGCGCGCGCCATCTCCAAGAGCCCGTTGAGAGATCGCGCCTGTTACGTCAAGAGATCAATCAAGCCATGACGCTGAAGCGAAAGAGGGGAGTGTCGATATTCGACTAAGTACGTTTTCTCGAAATTGTCGAAAATGTCGAGAATCACTCTGGCGGGAAGTCCCAGAAACTCAAAGGCAACAATCAGAAGAAGATGGACGACGCCGACGACTGGGACGACGCCGTGTGGTCGACGATCGACGCGCTGGAGACGTCTCACCGCCAGAGCAGACTGGCGGGAGAGGCCTCGTCTCACGCGCCGGCCGACGCGCAGTGGGCGTGTCGCTCGTGTACCCTGCTGAACAGCGCCGCGCGCACGGCCTGCAGTGTCTGCACCACGGCGCGCGGCCACGTTTACACACAAACCCACCACGCTCACGCGACGGAAGCAACCGCGACCATTGGCGGTTCAGCACGAGCGCTGGAAGCGGCAGCTGCCTCGGCTGCCCCGTCGTTCTCGCTCCTGCAACCAAAGAAAACCGTCCAGGCGACGTTGCCGTTCTCCAAGACAGGCGGTCCATCGACGACGGCTTCTACGTCTTCGGCTTCCCGAACGGCAGCGAATGACACGTCCAGCCAGTGGAGAGGTAATGCACAGAAGACTGGTGCTGTTGCGGACAATGTTGCCTGGTCCAGCGGCGCTGTGCGTGCTCCATCACGCGGGCCAGCTGCAATGGGTTCAAAATCCACGACCCCACTAAACTTTCCTCTTTCGCGAAATGAAGTGGCACCGACCAATGGCAACGACATGGACGATGACATGGACGATGCCGTTGGTGGTATTGCGGGTATCGCCGTTGCGGCGCGGCTTCGACACAAGGGGGAAGATCCCGCGGCGAAAATGCGATACCTTCCAGCCGCCCCACCAGACACACAACCAAGGCTGCATCACCACCCGCAGATCGACCGCGATGCAGCGAGCTCGTTCGTGTACCCGACCAACTACTCGGTCCGCGAGTACCAGCTCACGATCGCGGAGAAGGCGTTGTACCACAACACTCTCGTGTCACTGCCCACGGGACTGGGCAAGACTTTGATCGCGTCGGTCGTCATGTATAACTTTTACCGCTGGTTCCCGCAGGGCCAGATCGTGTTCATGGCGCCGACCAAACCGCTCGTTGCGCAGCAGATCGGTGCGTGCCACGAGATTATGGGCATACCGCTAAGTGATACCGCCGAATTGCAAGGCAGCGTCCCGCCGTCAATTCGTAAAATACTGTGGAGTACCAAGCGCGTATTCTTTTGCACACCACAGAGCATGCAAAATGATCTTCAACGCGGTATTTGCCGTGCCGAACGATTGGTGTGTCTCGTGGTCGACGAAGCCCACCGAGCGACGGGCAACTATGCTTACTGCGGCGTCATCCAAGAAGTCGAAAAGTTGACCACGCAGTTTCGCGTGTTGGCATTGTCGGCGACGCCCGGGGCCAAATTTGATGTGATCCAGGACGTCATTCGGAATCTACGCATCACCCATATCGAGAGTCGATCGGCCGATGATGCGGATGTTAAAAAGTACACCCACGCGCGGCAAGAAGAGGTCATCAAGTGCAGCCTGAATTCGCAAATCGCTGAGACCAAGACGCTATTTCTGCGCGTGTTCGAGCGTATCGCGCAACGCCTGCTCGCGGGCAACATCCTCCAGCATAAGGACCCGGAACGGCTCACTAGATGGTATGTACTCCAAATGCGCGAGCGATTTCGGACCAGTCCCAACTACCAGTCCAATCGTGGCGCAGAGAGTGATCTGGCAGTGCTTGTGAGCCTTCTCCATGCACGCGACTTGCTTACAGCCCACGGTCTCGCCAGTTTCAAAACGTGGCTGGATGGTTTTGTGAATGGCGAGCAAGAGAATGGCAAACGTGTGTCGTGGTCCAAGAAAGAGCTTCTGCAGTCCACCGAATTCCAGGCGTTGCGTCTCAGCCTCGAGCATGTCGGTGGCGGAGAAAATTCCGGCTCCGGCTCCGGTAGCCACCCCAAGTTGCTCAAGCTTCGTGAAGTTCTTCATGAGCACTTTCAGCGTCATGCGGCTGGCCAATCGAGCACGCGCGCGATTGTGTTTACTCAGTACCGAACCAGTGTCCAGGAAATCGTCAAGTTGCTGGAGCCATTGTTTCCGCTCATCAAGGCGCAACAGTTCATTGGCCAAGGGGCATCAGGCAAGGCCAAAGAAAGCAAAGGACAGACGCAAAAGGAGCAGCAAGAAATCGTGCGCAAGTTTCGGTCGGGCCTGTTCAATGTGCTCGTGGCAACGTGTATCGCCGAAGAAGGATTGGACATTGGTGAAGTCGACTTAATTGTGAGCTTTGATGCACTCACATCACCTGTGCGCATGATCCAACGCATGGGGCGAACAGGTCGGAAGCGAGTTGGCAAAGTGGTCATTCTCGTCACGGAAGGCGACGAAGAAAAGAAACTGGCTCGTAGTGTCGCCTCTGCGAAAACGGTCAGCCGGGCGCTGACGACGTTCAAAAGCAAGTTTGTGTACGGTAAGTGTGCGCGCATGATCCCAGACGGCATCTCTCCTGAGCTCGCGGCACTTGCGATGGACATTCCTGAATTTCACGCCTCACAAATTGCTGGTAAGCAAACCAGTTCACGGGCACGAGCAGACGGCGAGGGCGTGAACGAACGCAGAGACGCGTGGAAGTTAAACGAACTGGAACGTAGTATCGTGCGAGGCAAGTACATGGCAAAGGAGTGGTCCGATACCCCGCGGCATGAATTTCGACCCATCACTGCAAGCCGGAAAGTGCTCATTCGACGGCGACGAGCAACAGAACAAGGCGGACCGACTAGTTCCAGATCACGAGCGCTGCTCACGCTTGTGCGTACAATCAACGGTGTTAACTATGATGACGAAGCGTGCGCGGATCGAAGCAGTGGTCTGAAGGCCACTCCACCGCTTTCCGGTCTGGATGCGTACCGAGTAATCGGCCAACACGACGGCGACATGCTCGACTTCAGCGATCCAGATGACGGGAAGGAGTACGACCATCAGATGCATTTCAGTCCTCCATACAGCGGGGCCCCTATGGCTTCACAGCTGATATCGCCAGTGCGAAGTGATGAAGCGCGTTCTCCCAGATCGAACGGTCCGACGCATCAAACCAAGCGATCAACGCCAATCGCTGATTGTGGCGAACCACCAAGCGCCGCGCGGGCGTCTCCGCTTCGACAGGCCACGATCACAGGCAAACCGTCTCCGTCTCCAAGCAAACGAAGTTCTACCGGAAGTGGCCGAAAAGTTCGTAAGAAAGTCGAAAAGCCGCGTGGTGCGATAGACGAAGGGCTCCTCGAACGTGGCGAACGCCTTCTTGAGCGGATTAGCGCGATGCTGAGCGACTCCAGCGCGGTGGCTGCCGAAGCGTCAAGTCCAGAACCCGAGCCGGCGGTTCCACCGGACGATTGGACACCAACACAACTTGAGTTTGAACTCCCACGTATTGCTCGTCGGCTCAAGTTTGATGACGCAAACGAGGGCAAGGTTTCAACCATAGCCAATGCCTCAAGGCGCGATAACTGCGTTCCGCCTCCGCCAACTCTCCAGGATATTTCTTCTCCGAAGCAGACCAAGAATCCTACAATGCCTGACTACGCACCCGCATTGGTTGAGCAGGCCCTGACTTTACCGCCGTCTGCACATCCAGACGAGAACGTTGAGGGGAAACGAGCAGTCGAGAACGCGCGTGAGCCTATCTCATCGGCTACTGGAGTTCAGGCCAGCATTATCGACCAGCCCATGTCCTCAATGGACGGTGAGCAAGTCATTCCGCGGGGAGAGTTTGGAGCGACTGTTGCATCCATGGCGTTCATTCAATCTCGACCCAAGAAATCGAAGGGTTCGCTGGCGCTACGCGTTCCAGTCATTGCCAAGCCTGCTCTCAATGCCGACTTGCCTGGGAGAATCGAAATGACTGCGGTATCGACGACACCTAGCACAACAGTGATGACGGCGACCAGAGATCACTCGAAAGAAGGTGTTCTCAAGAATTCAACTTCGGAGGTTCAACTTGGCGTTGACGTGACGACGAATAGCTCGGAAGGCGTTCCAATACAGATGCTCAGTCAACGCCGCAATACCCAAGTGGGCAGTACTCAAGGAGAACCCTGCTCGGTTTGCTGTGAGCACGAATCGTTTGATGACGACCCGATCGTGTTCTGCGATGGATGTGACGCCGCTATCCATCAATTCTGTTATGGGATCCCAGTTCTTCCGAGTGGGCAATGGTATTGCGACTCTTGCACAGCGTTCTGTGTGCAAGGACGACTCCCAACCAAGCCGAAGCCGCGACGTTGTGCATTGTGCCCGATGCGAACGCTCTCACTCGCGATGAAGCAGACGGAATGCGACCAATGGATCCATGTTCAGTGCTTCATGTGGATCCCCGAGTTGCGGTTTCACTTTGAGGAATCAAAAACGCTTCGCCTGGGGCAACTTGGTCGGCTCGATCCGGAGAGGAAGACTCTCGACTGCTCGTTGTGCCATTCAAAGCGCGGCTATGGGACTATTCAATGCGCACACAAGCGATGCCTCAACGCTTTTCACGTAAGCTGCGCGTCAGGTGCTTCCGACTACAGACTTCTGCAACTCGAGCAAAGCGAAGGAGCGGACGAGGAGACGTTGTTCATCGCATATTGCCCGCTCCACAACAAATCCAAGGCCACCATTGAGCCAAAAAGAGACAAGCTGCAGAGCTCTCCGTATGGGCGTTTTCCGGACGCCTCTCACGGACATCTCGTGCGATCTCCAGCTCGCTCGACAGTTCTTTCGCCAAGTGCATTACTTGCGAGCCAAGGGGATTCATCCAAAAAACAGCGCAAACAGTTTCGCCGCCTCAAGCGCAAGTATGACACGGCCATACTCACCGATAGAACGGTCGATCCGCGGACACCACCAAACATTCGGTCTCCATGGGCAAAGCGTGTGCACCGATCCCAGCAGCACGCAGAGGGTAAGCGAGCGCAAGCGAAAGCCCTGGTCCGTATGTTTATTGATGACGAGGTGGACGCACCAAGCAGTGGCGGGGAGGATGACGACGAAGACGACGAGATGACTGAAGAGGATCGAGATTTCATCAACAATTCATCCCAACTCATCTACTCGCCGTCGGTGCCGACACCCGTGCGGAAGAAAAAGAGGAAGCGCAACTCGCTCGGTGATATGCGCGCTATTTATGCCCGGTCGCTCCTCGAGTCTCCGCAAACACCTGCGTTTCTCCGGCGTGGAGGAAGGGGCAATCTTCCGTCGGGCAGTATTATTAATGCCTGTCTTCAAGAGCTTCATGAAGAGAAAGACGCCATGCTATGTGAATCCCCATCAAGCTGCACACAGAAGAGCCAGGCATCTGTTAGTGCCACGGAGGTTGGTGAACCTGCTGGGGTCATTGAGATCCTTGACGACTCGCAGGCTGACGAGCACTCCAATCATGGTGAAGAAGATATGGTGGTCGCTGATATCGCGGAGCCGTCACTGCCATGCTTTGATCTGCTCGGTGTAGCAACAGCGGCCGCAGCTCCTATCGGACACTCTGAAGCAACCAGACCCACTCCCGAAGCTCCCAGACTTACTTCAGAGTGCGTTGATCTTGAGACCGATGAGAGTTGTCGTCTGCGAGCGAAGATTGAAGCCAACAGACTCAAGGCTTTGCAGCTTCTCGAAGCAAAGAAGATGGCAGTTAAGCCCTTGAAAAGTGCGACTTGTAGCTCTGCGCTACCTGGACACGACCATGAGGAGGTTACACGAGACAAGCTCCATCGCAACAACCAACGCGGTGCTCGTCAGGACACTGCTGGCTCATCACAAACTGTGTCTGCAATGCTTCCGAGTCGAGACGATCGGGTTCCCACAACATTTACAACCGACGTGGGTCGCGATAGTCGCATCTCCAACCACATCTTCGTGTACGTGCAGCCAGTCTTCCGTGAATCGCCGATTTTCGATGTTTTCAAGGGAAGCAAAATGGCGGAATCCGATAAATTCGAGTTTAGAGCGATCGAATCACTGGACGCGAATGTGCTACTGAGCTTGCGTGTTGCTGCAACCATCGTCGACCTGCATTCTGCAGATACATCCGGTCTCCACCAGCACCCCATGTTAGAATCGGTCCGCGCTGTGTACAAGAGCTTTCTGCTTGTGATCCGGGTGCACGACATGTCGACAGCTCGAAAGATATCCAAGTCGGAAGCCGTTCGTCATCTCCGCGAGCTGCCGTCATGCCGAAATGTGATCGTTGCTTGCGACGCCACGGTGATTGGTAGAGCAATGCTCATGGTTGCGAGGTACGTGCACGGTTCATTTTCACAGTCGCCGCGGGACGAGAGTACTAACGTAGTGGTTGAACTGATAGGGAGGAGACGAGTCTGGGCTTTGGGCTCCCAGATCCAGTGCTCACCATGAGCAACCCGACAGTGGGGGACGGCGTGGATCGGAACTTTCACGATCGGTTCCGGTTCTTTCAAGCGACAGGCTTACTGTCTATGGGCAGTGTGATTTCATTGAGCTTTCGCTTCGACAAGTTCACCGTGAAGCAAATTCCAGTGACCAAGTTTAGTGAGATGCATTGGCGCCGCATGTTGCCGTGGATCACGGAGAGCGTCGCCGGACAGCTTCACCGTCACTTTATCCACTCAAGTACCTAAGCGTATTCCGACGGACGAACCTACCTCAAGCAATCGACTCGATAATTCGGATCGCGTCATCGAGCTTCTTGTCGTCCTTGCAGAACGCCAAGCGCACGAGACCCGTCGACAGTAAGTGCTCGGCCTTGGTGAAGAATGGGGATGTCGGAATCACAGCCAGCTTTTTCTGCTTGCACAACTTGTACGCAAACTGATAGTCTGGAAACTCCTGCTCAAGTCAACGCCAACAGAAGCGTCAGCGAAAGTCCAATGAACCATTCAAGGCGTCATGAGTACGCACGGGCTTCGGAAGGTCGTTCGTCGGCTGAATGTGCGCAAATTCCTGGAAGATGGGCAAGTGCGTCACGTTGCAGCAGACGAAGTAACCACCCTCGGGCACGATCGGCTTCCAGTTCGCCGCGTCAAGCGCACCCACGATACGGTCACGCTTGCGCACGAGCGTCTCCTTGAGCTCGTCCAAGTAGCCATTTGTCTGCATTTGCTGAAAGCACGACGCCATGGCGACTTCAAACGGCGTGACGCCACAGAAAGGGACCGTGCTGTGGGCTTTGGTAATGGCGCCCGTCAAGTGCGCCGGCGCGATCGCATAGCCTACGCGCCAGCCCGTGCACGAAAAGGTTTTGCCTGCCGAGAAGAGCGAGACTGTGCGGTCGAACATTCCGGGGTATGCGGCGATTCGCTCGTGGTGGAGACCGTCGTAGCACATGAACTCGTACACTTCATCCGAGAGCACAAGCACCTGGGGGTGCCTCTCCAGTACGCGGCAGATTCCCTCCAGTTCCTCACGCGAGAATACTTTGCCGGTCGGGTTGTGTGGCGTGTTGAGCACGATCATCTTGGTGTTGGATGTGATCGACGCCTCCAGCTTGGCGAGGTCAATGCGGAAATCGCTCGACGAGAACGTGGTCCCGGCGGTCGTATCGCTGCTCTGGAAGGCGTCGCGTTTGTCCTCAGCGAATTCAAAGGGGATGCCGACCGTCTTGATACCATGCAGCGTCGAGACGGTCTTGTAGGCGTCGAAGTACGGCTCAAAGATGAGCACCTCGTCGCCCTGCGGCGAGAGAGGAGATAGACGTATCATTAGTCTGTACTCTGCGTAATCCCACCCATGTACAATACGAATATACAATACTACAGCCCACGCACCGGCTCCACGAGCGCCGCCATGATCGACGCGATCCCCTCCTGCGCGCCGTTGAACGTCACGATCTCGCTTAGCGGATTGATCTCGCGCGCGAACAGCGGTGAGTACAGCTCAGCGAGCACTTTGACATAGTCGGGCTGACCGCCCGGTCGCGTGTACTGGTTGTGGTTGCCGCGGATGGCCTCCACGGCCGCCTCCTTCACAAATCTACGGCCATCAAAAAGAGTCAACTGAGCTTTCTCACAACGACCCAGGAGCTACGAGTTAGCTCACTCGGGAGTATGGAAGGACGGGAAGCCTTGGCCCAGATTCACTGCGCCGTGCTGGGCTGCGAGCATCGAGATCTCTGCGAAGACGTTGTTGCCGATGCCCTGCACGCGAGTGCTGATGGCGCGGGCGCCATGGGCCGTCGCCAGGCGCTGCGCAGCGCGGGTTACGATCTTGGTGAGCGTCATCCCCGGCTGGCGACCACACAGACTAGATGTCACTGAAACAAGGCGTCATTGTTGAAAAGTCAACTTTATAATGTACTATAATAACAGAAAATCTGATTTATTACTTCAGTGGAAAAATACCGTTTTCTTTCGAAGTAGATTCCTAAATTGTCAGAACTAGACTTTTGGAAATCTGTAACACCTGGGAAGTGGGCAATGAATGATACACGCAGACTTGGGTCTGGCTACTCTCTTGATGCGCACGAAACGCCGCGACTTGTGGCGCGCGAGAACTCCAGTTCGGTCGTGCTGAACTCTAAAGATTATGTGTGTTCGGTGACTCGGTGGCATGATCCATCCCGTGGCTATCGATTCCGTTCCATCGATATCTCTGCTTGCTTGTGTGACGCCGGATGCTGTGAGACCACTGAGATTTGACTGTCACAGGACTCGATGAATCCGGATATTTGAGAATTCACTTTTTGTTGCGCACAGTCTTGAGAACGGACCCGGGTACAAGCACGATGGAGTAAACCTTGATGCTCCGCTGCGTGAGGATACCTCCCACTCTGTCTGGACCAGACTCTGGTGGGAATTTTAAGCGTGATGGCGCATTCACCTTCGAGTTCTGTTTGGCACAGAGGTGGCGATGCACTCCCTGGAGCATGGCACATGGGTGGCTGCGCCACGAGATTCGAAATCCGTGGAACTTTCAAGGATCCATCAGTCCACGCGTGAGAGACGAAACCGTTCGATTTTTTTTCCGAAAAATAAGAAACAAAGTGCGCCTTCACTCATGATGAGACACTTCGACTTCTGACACATCAGATGGCTCACCCTGCATCTACTGCATTAGGTGCGAAACCCTTCGCGAACACTCCGGATTTTCGTTGGATGTCGTGATGCCACTGGCATCACGCCACCAAGCAACCGCCCCAAGATGTCGTGACGCCATGGCAGATAGGATGGGTGAAGACGAATGAACTCGTGCATAGACAGGCTACGGACAGACTGACGTAATTCAGTGCATTGCCGCGACGTCATCAGCATCCAGCGCCAGCCCAATGCTCCGGCAGCGTGAAGAGGGAAAATGAGGGAATGGAGATCTGCTTTAACTTAGATGGGACAGCTACTGTATGCTGTTGCTTGTTTTGCTTACTGTCTGCTTTGCTTGGGTGGGGGGCTGCTCGAGTCGGCGTCCTGCGTACTTTCTTCTCGCGGCCGCTTCGTCGGACCAGCGGGTGCAGCGGCCTTCTCCTCCTCGTCGTCGTCCTGGATGGCCACCGTCACGAGCGGCGCGATCACGAGCCCTTCGTACCGCAGCACGAGGTACCGCAGGTCGTTGCTCCAGTGCTCGAGGCTCTCGATGGGGCACTGGCCCACGCAGCCCGTCCACTGGATCATGCAGCCCGCGGCGTCGCTGCCCAGCTTCTGCGGACTGATGCGGCACCACACGACGCCACGCGTCCACGTGTCGTGCGTGCCCACATAGTTTTGGATGTTGAGGCCCTCGAGGCTCTGCAGCAGCACGAGGTAGCTGTCGCCGCGCTGGACGCGGCAGAGAATGTCCACGGACCGCGAGATTTCTTTTGTGACGGGATGGTAGATCGCACGGTAGATGACGACCGTGTTGAGATCAACGACCTGAAGCAGCCGCGTCTTGATGACGACGCCGGCGCCAAAGAACCGAGAGAAGAAGTGCTTGGTCGCCATCGAGTACCCCGTGCGTTCAAAGACCTGGGCCGCCAGTGCGTCGGGAAACTCCTTGCGGAAGCGGAAGCTGATGGTCTTGTGCTCGACGCGGCACTGCTGCGACCAGCCGCCAAGGGTCTGGCCGTCGTCCAGAAAGGCCTCGTCCGGACAGAAGCCATCAATGTACCGCAGCGTCTGCTGCATGATGCCGCTCGACTCGTGCGCGTGGAGCGGCTTGTAGTACTGCGATAGCGTCTCCATCTCTTCTTCGAGAAACACGTCCATGTCGTGGCTGTCAAGGTCGACGCCGCTCGCGACGCACTGCTGCAGCAGCGACGACCGCTCGCGCTCGAGCGCCTCGGCCTCGGTCTTGAGCGTGTGGAGTTGGATTTGTTTCTCCATTTGGAACGCGAGTTTCTTTTCTTCTTCCATCCGTTCCTTCTTCCGCACAATGAAGCGACGCTGGACTTCGCGGTGCTTGGCGCGGGACGTGTCGTTGTACTTGCGCCGCCGCTTGGGCTTGGTTGGCGCCGCCGCCGACGTCGACGACGGCGTCTGGCTGCCTTCGGACGACTCGGCGGCCGACAGGACGTCGTAGGACGGCGCCGGGCTCGCGAGCCGCTCAAAGGCGTCGTCCACAAAGGGCACGGTCGCGGCGATGGCCGACGCGGCGGCTTCGATGACGGGTTCTGACGGCACGAAGGACAGAGGCGGCGCGAGGATGCCACCGGACCGCAGCGCCGCCGAGGGCGAGAGCAGTCCCGAGTGCATGGGCGGCCGCGTGGACCGGGCGTTGCCTCCAAGGGGCAGGAGCGGGTTCTGCGCGCCAAGCCCCGAGAAGAGCACCGTGTCCATGAGCTCCTGGTCGAACGCCGACCAGTAGGGCGAAGTGAGGGGAGCCACGGGTGGCGCCACGGGAGCGGACGGCGCTGTGGGCCGCGCGCGCGTGGGAGCAGCCGAGGACGGCAGTGGCACAGGCGCCGTGCTGTCCATGGTGATGGAGAAGCGGGAGGCAGACGAACGAACGAGTGCTGCGCGTGGTCCAGCAAGTGGAAGAGTGCGTCTCCGGATCCGCCCGCGCGGGTGTCCTGATGCCTTCTGGATTCCGGAGCTTGTGTTTGTCCCCTTTCGTCCAGAGTGTGTGTTGGATGGTCGTTCCGGGTCCAGAGAATCGATTGTTGCCGGAGCTGACTGTGCTGCTGCAGAAAACAACAGACTCTGGATTGAGAGGCTGGGAACTTGCTGGACAAAACACTCACAAGCAAAGCCTCGGTACAGTGGAGTGGGACTCGGAGAAGAAAAAAAAGAGAACAAAAACATGCCGGAGAAGAACCATACAAATTCCAAGTGGGACGGGTTGACTACGTGGGCAGTGAGAGCGGGATGGCTCGGCTATGTGCACTGGCCGCCAAGTGGATGTTGTGAGGCCATGGCGTCACGCCACCAACCATCACTTCAAGAGGCCGAAAAAAAAGCGCAGCCAAGTGGGCCGTTTCACTTTTTTTACATCTATCTTGTTGCCTTTATTTTGCGTTTTGGTGTGCAAAGAAACTCAACCGATGCAACCTTCGGCTTTTGACCACATGCACCGTTCAGAGCAGACTGTGCAGATACTGTGCATAGGGATCCAAGGAACTGCTCCTATTACGGAATTACACAGTGTCCGGGGAATCTTCGGCCTCCAGCTTTTTTCATTCGTGAGGTTTCTCGAACCGTGGAACGTGTATCCTCGCGGAGAAGGCCGCTAGGCTTTGGTGCAGCAGGTGAGGCGTGCAGCTCATCCGGTGGTTTCACTCGCTCTGTTTGGGTTCAGAGTGGCGTGAAGCCCTGCGGCTTTCCGAGAATCTGATACTGCCCCTCAAGCATGGAACTGCCGAACTTGTACACATCATCCCGTGAATGAAAAGCCTGTGCGTGAGTTTTGCATTGGAAACGCTCACGCGCAGGCTTTTCACAAGAGGAAGCCATTACTCGGCCATACTGTACTTTGCGGTGCATCCATCGGCGTGGTGACTGCGCAGTCACGAGGCAGTTGCTTCCCATCGCATCAGCTGATAGTTGATCAGCATCGTCATTGTCAAAAACATATTTTCGCCCCTCCATCTTAGTATATTGATTTAGAGATATACAATAGCCATTGGAAGATTCCCTTATCAAGGACTTGCTCTGTTACATGATCTCATCAGAAAATCCCTGGTTGAATGAAGGGTGGCCAAGAGCAATGGCTTGGCTCTGGAAAGGAGTCGGAAACCAAACCTTCGACGAACACACGATGGCTCCCAGCGACCCAATTCGATTCATGCTGATTGGGACGCTCACGATTACGCTTGCATAGCTGCTCCGCGATCGGCGTGTCTCGCATCGCCACGCACGTGGCTCTTGTTTACTTTCACTCTGGATTCGTCAGAGGAGTCGGGCTCCGAGTTCATTCAGTGCTACTAAGTGCATTTAGAGTCCGACGGAGCGAGTCTGTCTTCCAGCAACCAACGGGCTTCTCTACGATACTATGCGGCTGGTGGATGGTGACAGATCTATCATGAATCTGCGGTCCATGCAGTTCATGAAAGCAGACAAGGTTGGCGTCCGTCAATCATCCTCTTTGGGCAATGGCCACTTTACATGAGTGCATTGAACAGTTGGCTCCCCATGGCGACAACTGCCTCCACATCCACAGTTTGGCGCAGCGAACGCAAGTCACGGCTGACCATGAGTCGACACGCAGTGAGTCCTTCGCGGCCTTCGTACAAGATCCAGTCGGGGCCAGCATCAAAGGAGAAGAACGAAGACACAGTCGCCACCACGACGTGGTCAAACAGCGGACACATTCCAAGTCCGTTATTAATCATGGTGATGCGTGGCACGGGATTTCTTTGGGTGGCGGAACGCACCACACCATGCTGAGTGTTTCGGCCTGACCAAGCATCCTTTGCCGCACCAAGAGCCTCAAGGAGTGAGGGCGGATGGGCAGTGTACAGTGGTGCACTATGATTCCCAGCCAGAGTTGTAAAGGTACGCATCCATCTAGTTTGGATGTCCACTCAATTCGGAATGGGACTCTCACTTCCACGTTCGTCGTCTACTGTACACTCAGCCTGACAGTCTCAGGCTGAGTCTCAGCTGCCACCATCTTCGTCCAGAGAAACGAAGAAGTGATCTGCACAAGTTGAAGTGCTACGTGAGACTCCTTTCCCCTTCGAAGTCGGACTGAGTTCGGGCGGTACTGTAGAACGATGGATGTGCAGACTTCGAAGTTGATAGTCAGCAAAGACGCAAAGAAGCCAGTCAGCTGCAGCGTGCCGCATGCACCTGCACAATGTTCGGTAAGTTGCCGTAGTGTGCGAGAGAGAGAGAGAGAGAGAGAGCAAGAGGGACTCCCTTGCTCCCTCTGAGGGAGTGTTCTGCTCGTCTGTAGAACATGATACTGAGACCGACATCAATTAATGAAACCAGTGACCTTTCACGTTCACAGCTTCTCATCTCTGGGTCGTTCCGATCCAATTCGTTGCCGTCGACCATGAACACGGTTCACCTGTTCCGAGTGTCACTGCTGCTACTGGGCGTTGCTGGTCCTCGACGGTGTCGGGCCGATGCGGTGCGTGGACCTCCACGACGTACTTTTGTCCGCCCTAAGTCTCATGTGATCTCTGCTACGAGCCTCAGCGGTCGTCCGTGGTCTATTTCCGCAAGCGCTTGCTCGGCAGCATATTCTCGCTCGACAACCGCAGCGATCCGCCTACGGAAGCAGAACTCGAGGGCTCAGCTGACGCACCACGGCTCGTGGCGCTCACGCTTTCGCCCTCTCGGCTCTACTGGAGCGACCACCGCTCGATCCGCAGTGCGCGCGCGACCGATGGTGGCGACGCTCGGACAGAATTCTCGACGCTCGTGCGTGTGCGCTGGACCGGCGTCAACTTTGGTGACACGCCAGCCGATCTGCTTGAACTCTGGGTGCGCGGCACGCGCTGCGTGAGTGTCGCAAGCTGGTCACCGACGCAGGTCGAGTGCCTCGTGACCACGACCGGCGACCCCACAGAAGACGACTGTGTTATCCGCACGCGTAATGGCGACATGCGCGGTGTCGCAAGGAATCGTTTCGAGGAGATGCGAGCGAGCGGCGTGCCATCCCCCATTGTCGCGAGCCTTTCGATTGAGGTATCCCGAGTTGTACCACAGGCGCTCACCATTGACGGGGATGACGCACTCTTCTGGCAAACGCCTTGGACGGGGCAGTGTACCGGAGCAGTCTGCGCGACACGGCGATCGTCGTTGTCCAGCGAAACGTCTGGGACGTCAAAGGTATGAGCCTCTTGCGGTGGCCGGCGTCGTTGCTGCCCGACGCGCCGCTTGAGCTGCTGTACTCGCTTGAGGGCAAAGGGATCGTGCAGCGCACACGTGTCGACAGGAGCAGCACCATACAGCCCACGTCGCAAACCATCTTGAGCGGACTCCGCTCGCCGCGCGGGTTGGCGGTGGACCCACAGCAGCAGTTTCTGTACTTCACCGAGAAGACCGGCCGCATCTACCGTTCACGAATTGTTTTCGAACGTGGGCTCTTGCCCGAGCCACAGCTTCTTGTGACCTTGTCGTCGCTCACGCGGCTCGACGGCCTCGCGGTGGACGACGCGTTCGTCTACTGGTGCGAGACCAACGCCAACGTCGTGGCGCGCGCGCCACTCGACTCGTTTGAGCGCCAGGTGCTCGTCGGCGGCTCGGCAAACTCGGCCCTGAGGTGAGGAGTAGGTGGAACTGTTGGAACGTACTGTGTGCGAGAAGACTGACACTTGCCGTCTCCTTCATAGCTGGCCACGGGGCGTCGCGCTGAAGTCCTCGGACGGCGCGAGCAACGCTGCCAACGACGATTTTTACTTCATCGAGTACACCGGCCGGGTCGTCAAGGGCCGGACAAGCGTGCTCGTCAATGAGCTGCGCATGTCGGCGATGAAGTATCTCGATCAGCAGATCCAGCAGCGCGAGTCGCAGATGCGGTTTTATGCGTTGGAGTGATGAGCGAATGGGAAATCGAGGCACAGCCGATTCCCCCCTCCCCACTGTGTCCTGCCATCTCCGAAAGCGAGTCGAGTCGATAATGCTTGTGACGTTCTCCACTATCACACGGAGGACGCTTCATCGTAAATAGACTGCAGCGTGACGAGTGTCGGGGAGATAGTAAGCGAGTCGGCGGCGGTCGCCGTCGTCGCTGCGTTGAAGTACAGGACCTCCTTGTACATGCGCTTGTATGCGTCGATCATCGCAAGCGACTTGGGGTCGTCTTTCGCATTGGCTTGGGCTGCTCGCTTTCCCGCCCCACTGCTCGTGACCGCCGTGGTCGCACTCAAGCGAACGAGCTGATAAATCACGCTTTGAATCTTGGTCATGATGGTACGGGCGAGCGCCTGCACCTGGGATCCCGCCGTCTGGAAGGCATGAACCGTATTGAGGAGCACGAGAAGCGCGTGGTCCAGGTCATCGACACGACCACCCAAAGCGTACAGATCGGCGAGTTCCTGGTGGATCAGCACAAACGTCGCACCGAGTTCCATTCGGCCGAAATACTCGAGAGCCTTCTCGTAGTGGCGACGAGCAATCTCCATCCGGTTCTTCAGACTGGAGCTTTGCTTTTGCGGCACTGAGACATCTCGCGCAGCGGACTTTTGATTGCTGGCCTCTTGCGAGATTTGTCTAGCGTGGAAGCTTGCGATCTGGTAGTGTGTTGCCGCACTTTGCTTGATGTCACCAATCTCGGTGTACAGAGCGAGCGCCTTACTAAACTTCTTGAGCGCGTCCGAGTCTCGAGACTCTTGCTGCGAGTCGGATGTATTCGCCAGTGCAACGCCCCACACTAGGTAAGTGAGCGCCAACTCACCTGTGACCTTGCGGTGGAGCATCGCGTCGGCATCTAGCTTATGATGCTTGAGAAGTGAGGCTGCGTCGAGACACAGGTGCACGGCCTGCTCGTAGTGCTGCTGTTGCTGCTTGAAATCGGATGCCTCTTTTTGTGCAAGGATCTTGTGGAGATGTGCGAGGTTTGCCGATAGCAGCGCAACGTTAACGCTGTCTTCGATGTCACTAAAGACTTGACATCCTCGCTCGAACCACCGAAAAGCAGCGGCGTGGTCAAGCGATGTCGATAAGAAGTACTTGCCCAGTTCGTTGCAGGCGTTGCCTAGTTTCTTCATCAGGCGACTATCGAACCAGTTCAAAACAGTCAGATCATAAATGGGGACAGGCGATGCAATCATGTCACCTACAAGTAGAGTTCCGAGTCTACCGCCGGGAAGAGCGCTCTCAAATACGCCAAGAACGCGATTTGTCGAAGTAGCAAAAGATGCGACGACCCATCGACTCCGTCAGCAACAGAAACGTCCCCACTAACGCGCCGGTACAACTCCAGTAGGTCGGTGACGACGTTCGTTTCAGAAGGTTGCTTGCTCGCTGCGTCCCCGATGACTTCCAAGACAAAACAACGCAGTTCAGACCCGGTAGTGCAAACACGAGCTTCGGGTCCTTGAGCTACTCCGCCGAACAAAGGATCGTCTTTCTGTCGTACACCGTCGAAATCGATTGCGCGCAGTAGCCGATCAATCTCACCCTTTCCGTCGTCTGTTTGGCATGACAGTGCCATCGAGCAAACTGGTATCGTCACGCGAGGCACGTTCTGCAACGCCTCTCGAATGTGCGTGATGAAGCTTTCCCAATCGCTCTCCTGGATTCGAATGCGGGCGAGTTGCAAGCTAATCGAGCCGCACTTCATCTGAAGACGCTCGAGTTCTTCCTTCATGAATGCGTCCATCTCGCTCTTGTCGTCATGAGCTTGTCCACTAGGAGTCCCAACGGCGTCTTCTCTTGTAACCGATGCGTCGTCTTCCGCTGTCGGCAACGCGCCAGAATCACTTTCTGCTTGTATGCACTCCTCAAACAGCTCAATACTCTCTCTCAGGTATGTATTGGCCTGGATGAGCGCGTCAGCCTTCGCAGAAGTCTTCGACTTGCGGTCACCATCCGCCGGAGAGTACTCCTCATCGTCATAATCTCCTTCTCGCAGGTACGTGTCGGCAAGTTGCTCAGCGACCGACGAGCGAATCGAGCTATGGGCTGCACCGCCCGCCGCCGCGATCTCCTTAAGGAGGTTCACACACGTTCTGAGCAAATCACGTTGGCGAAGTCGAAGCTGCTTCTGAATGCGTGGCGTGTCGACAGTGAGCGAATACATCATCCGGGACGCGCGTGATGCAAAGCGGTAGCAAAGCATCGCCATCATGTACTTCCACTTGAGTTGCTTGCCTTGGGAAAGCACGTTCACGTCGTACAAACGCAGCGCGTTCTCACCTTGCCGCCGATGCAGCCAGTATGTGCCATTGGGTCGTGTGCAATTGTTCTTCAAAAACTTGAGCAGCATCGCCGCGTTCAAACTCACTTCTTGCACATCAAACAATGGTCGTTTCGCGTCGCCGGACATGTACGGGATCTGTCGCGTCTCCACAAGCTTATACCCGCGCACGACGCCCTTGGAATGCATGCAGATAGCGAGTTCCGGGATGTTTGCGATCACGTTGTCCAAATAATAGTCCAGCACCGTCGCGAGTGAGAGCTCCTTGTCCATGTCGTGGAGACGCAGCGATACAGCGGGATGTTCAGGATTGCTAAACAACATCACATCGCTGCCCAGCACCATCTTGAGGTCATTAAACTTCCACTTGAGTACGCGTTCGAAAGCAGGATTCCGGTCGGACGGGCTTCTCGATGCCGACGTGGACGACGGTGCGTGGCGATTCGTACTATCCGTCTCAAAGGAAAACGATGCAGGCGATGGTGACGATGACGGCGCCGCCGTGCTGGATACAGTCTCCGTTGCTTTGCGCCCGTGCTTGTTTGCTTTTCCTCGACGACCATAAGACTTTGCTTTGCTGGCAATATCCGAAGGTGGCAAATGCCGGTCTTTACTCGCCTCGCCACTTTCTTCCTCCCCACCCAGTAGTCGGCCGGCGACGGTACTTTGGTAGATGAACTTCTCGTAGAGGATCTTTTGAGAGTCTTCTTCTTCGCGTTCCTTCTCGTGCTCGATGGATTTCGGCTGCGTATGAACTGCTGAGGCATTCGCGGACTGCGGGTGCTGATCATCGTCGTCCGCAAATCCAGGAGGCAGATCCACGTCGTCGATGCCGCCGTCAACCACGAGTGTGCTTCCGACACGATGGACCGCCAGCGAGACGGGCCCATGCGAGTACGGCAACTTGAACAGCTTCTTGATGTTTTCCGCAGGGCCGAGAAAGTCGACGGCGTCATCGTCAGATCCAGAGGCCAGCTCGACTCGGCTGCCACGCAACCGCACCGAGAGCTGAGGCTCTTGTGGGCGCGTGACGATGTCGCCGAGTCGCATGGCCTCCATGAAGTTCTGGGACATAGCGTCGCCGCTATGGAACGGGTTACCAAACGCGGCGCGGCTGTTGGACGGGCTACTGCTGCCCGATGAACGCGGGTTCGTCTGTGCGGGAAGCGTCGTCTGGTGAAGATTCGTGTCCATCTGAAGCTTCTGGAACGGCACGATCGCGGCCGACATGGACGTAGCGCTGTGCGGAATTAGCGCGCGGCTCTCGCCCACCAGTACCAGCGGAAAGTCCACGGTCTGCGTCGCATCGGCAGTAGGTGCAGGGGGCGAGATGGACTCTGCGTGAGTTGGCGGAGACTGTGGCCCGGGCGGCGCATCCAATGCTGAAGACGGTGAGGCCGACGCAGAACGAGACGCTGACGACGGTGAGAGGAGGCGAGCTATGCCGTCCGTGAGCGCAACGCGTACGCGCGGCTCGCCGTCTGAGACCTCCTCGACCCACACAGACATGCCGTCAGAGCCCGTGGGGGAGAGACAGGGCGAAGGGGGCAGCGCATATGAGCGCAGCGGCGCGTCGTCGGCGAGCGGCGACGCCATGGGGTTTGCTTGCAGATTGCCGCCAAACGCAGCCAAAGGCAACAAGAGTGATGGTCACAATGGAGTCGTTTTACGTAATTTTTGAAAGAAGATTCTAGATACTGGTGTGGACCACTAAACATGTAGCCATGCTGTATAATTTGGGTACATTTGGGTTCTTTCTCATCAACTGTGGTCGTGATGGCAGACAATTCGGACACGAGTTTCTTCTTCTTCTAATCGTCGTCGGCGTACAGAGACGACTTGGACAGTAGCACGGGCATCTGGAATGGCTGGCCCACGGCAATCTTGGCCTCGATCTCCATCGCTTCGACGCGGAGTTGGAGCCACCTAAAAAGCACACGACAAAAAATATGAGACTTGAGAAAATTGACCCCAAGAAATCCAAAGGGAACTGAGAAACGTACTCTTTCACAGCCGGCGCTGTGTACGGCATGAGGCCTTCGGGGATCGCTTCTCCAACATCGTGCTTGCCAGCAAGTGACTGAAGCTTGTCGCTGACATCCGCAGCATCCCATTGCGATTGCTCCTCCTTTCGCTGAGCGGTCTCGGCCGTCGCATTTTGACTGAGCACTTCGATCCACTCGCGCTGGTCTTCGAACGAAGGGGCGCACAAGACGAACTTTTGGTATCCGCTATCGATCGAGAAGCAGTTGAATAGGATCACGCGAGTGCCCTGTGATTGGTCGAGTTGGTTCGGCAGTTCCGAGACTGTGCTTCCAATCACGTTAATTTCTCGCTTGTTCGGACCGTTCTCAGTGTCGGCGTATGCGAGTTTGTTGTTCTGCAAGGAGAAGAACTTTTGCTTCCACGTGTTCTTGTAGATGAACCCCTGCTTCAGCAGCACGCCCTTCTTCTTCCACGTTGCCTTGAGCGAGAGAGGCTGCTTGGCTTTCAAAGGGTTGCCTTGCATCGTTTGGCGGTCGATGTAGATCTTCGCCCCGGCATAAATTGATTCGAGAATTCGGTTCAACTGGAGTTGCAAGTTCGGATCCATCTTTGGCTGCGGTTGGAGTGTGCCCTTGAAATCCTCGGAAATACTCCTTGTCTTCCTGTCACCGAATCCACCGAAGCTGCCATCAATACTTTTGCGCTCACCAAGCCCCGAAACCGACGTGGGTGTGCTATTGCCACTGCCATGACTGCGGTTGCTGGGAGAAGAAATCGTGAGCGACAATCCAGTGCCTCCGGATGCACGTGGCGAAGGGGCGGGGGATGATCGGGGCGACGAACGAGGAGACACCAACGAGCTGCCTCCCAGGCGCTTCTGAACAGACTCGATCAAGTTGCTAGCACTGTACGAGCGTGTTCGCTTGGCATTGTCGGTCTGGTCCTCGCCGCCAAGTGAGTGGTTGAAATCAGCGGCAACGGCATCAATTTGTCGTCGGCTGTGCGGCGGTGTATTGACGAAGAATGCTCCCTTTTGCGTCCAACCGTGGGGCTTCATAGCGCGGAAAGCAATCAACGTGTGGAAGAAATGCCGCACTTCACGATGCCAATGCAGAAACAGTCGTGAAAATGTCTGCACAAGCTCGTATCGCAGTTTGTCGGCATGACGCTCGGGGAAACAATCCCAGCAGTTGTACAAAAACTCGAGTGTCGTAAGCACAACCTGCGTGTGCTCCGACGACAACAGGATTCGCAGTGCGGCGCACAGAAAGCGGAAGTCAAACGACGGCGGCAGCAACGACACATCATCTCCAGCCGGAATCGAGTACTGGTCGTCCTGGTGGAAATTCCATCGGTCGTTGTTCTCGAGATGCGACAAGCGGTACGACCCGAGTCGCACACGCCAGCTTCGGATCATATACATCCACACGCCAAGCAGCTCGACGGCGCCAATGACGGCGGTGACATCGTGCACGCTCGTACTGCTCAGTAAAAACTTCGTCATGGGGTTGATGAGATTCGGATTCGAGAGCATTGTGCACGACAGCTTGTACAATGTGGGAGGAAGCCATCCCGACTTCTGTGTTTTGAGCTCCAAGAAGAAGACCTTGAGCACCTGGGTATATCCCGGCAAATGGGCCCACCCAATCTTCTGGTTGAGCACGGCAAGCGTGTCGAGAACGTACCAGAGCCACTGGTCCAGAAGAAGAATATTTAGCGTGTTGGCCTCCCCATTGAGTCGCCGGAATCGCGCCTTCCACGCCTCGCTCGTCACTTCATACTTGTCTTCTGCTTCTTCTTCCTGCGACTTGAGCGCCTTCTCACCGTACTCGTCAAAGATAGCCTTGTGAAATCGTCTCCAATCGAGGTGCGCCTCCAGCCCATCCATTGCAAATAGATCGGCGTCAACATGAAGCTCGAATTCCGCTGCAAGCTCGGTAATGGGTTCCGTATAGGCTTCCGCCCACAGCTGGTATAACTCAACACCAAAGCTTGGCAACCGGAAGCAGAGTACTGACAACATGCGGGCGACGAAAAACATCAAGTTGTTGTTCATCACACCGCGTACAGACACGGTCTGGAGCACGCAATACTTGGTCTCGACAAGCATAGCGCGCAGCTTCAACCCAAACTCGACGTCCCGTTTCGTGACCTTGTGGGTGTGCTTAAAGCCCAGTGTACTGGTAAGCACGGTGGAATCAAACCCGAGCAACGGCAGGTCGCTGAGTTCGGCACGCTTGACAAGGTAGAAGAGTAGCTCGTAGAAAACGTTTCGCAGCGTGTAGTGGCGCACACGAATGTTCTCAAGCAAAAATTGCCAGAGGCGAAGCAGGATACTCTTGGTTTCGTCGAGTGCTTCTGCCGATACATATACCCACGAAAGCATTGAGGCTTTGTGGGAAATCTGGAGCATTTTCAAAATCTTGGTGGCCTTGCGCACCTTCGCTTCTTTGTCGTCCTTTTGGCGCACTGCCATCAACTCGACCAGGTCTTGCATCTTTTCGAGCACACGTTGAGCTTCAATTGGAATGATGACTTTTCGAGTTGATTTCTTTGTCGACGGCGCACCGACGATCACGGAACTGGACGACGAGATACCGTTTTCGCTAATGACACCGCAACGAAGCTGCCGCACGTCTGGGATTCGCTTGAAAAGGATCGTGCCGTATACGACGCCAACTTGGTGGCCCTTCAACGTGAGTGGTTGTTCGAAGCGACTCGTGACGAATTGTTCCAGAAATCCCATCCCATTCGAGTTGCCCGTGTCGGCGTCGAGCTTCTTCTTCATGCGCTCTTGAAGAGCATCTTCAAAGCTTTTCTCCAACGACAGCCACGTCTGACCAAACAGAATGGTGTTGCGCACTTCCTTGTCAAACGTTGCATCCACATCGGCTTCCTTCTTGAACTTCTCGTACAGCGTTAAAAAGCCACCATCTGGATCACTCGCGATTTGTCCACGACCGGCATACATTTGCCGCACCTCCAAGGTGAGTGTGGCCGACATGAGTTCATCAAAGGTGCTGTAGCGCGTGATTGCCGGAAGATTGTCATTTGCTGTGGACCACGCAACGTTGACGGGATCTTCGGCCAACAGCGGATCCCCGACTGCGTCATCATTCGAATCCGTGCTCGAGGGAGGCAACTGGGTATGCGACCGCGTCACACGCGATGACAGCACGGCCAACCGCGCGAGCGACTGGAAACTGACTTCATTGATGTCGCTCATGGCGCGTTTCTCGGCGTGCTTGATTGTATTGCCCATGTAGAACGTCTCGTTCGTGCCGATCGTACACTTGTAACTCACGGCAAATTTCTTGAGCGGCAGCGACGCGTCTTCCTGGAAATCGTGGCCTTCGGGGCGGTCCAGTTCGTTTGCAATCGCAGGCATCATGACGCCGACATCGCTCACCGAGATGTTCCACTCGCTGCACTGCTCCATGTAGCAGTTGAAAACGATGCGGCCATTGTCGCACCCTGACAAGTGGTGGTCGTGGTGAACCGGACCGGTAGCGACCGACAAGAGATCGACTTTGGCCGAGCCAATAAGCGTCTTGGAGCTGAACCTTCGGATCGTGAACACTTTGATGACGAGGTTTTTCTTGGGCAATTGCGCCAGCAGCGTCTTGTACTCGAACGCGATCAGCAGACCTTTGTAGTTGGGGTTCAAATCGCCCTTGATCACGGGCGTCGCGTACGGCGCCTTTTCGTCTGGGTCATCCCAGTAGAATTCGACAAACGGATCGCTCTTGCCGCTCATCTTGCGGCCCTGGAGGTTGCGGCACTGGATACCGGAGATGCGCACGCGGAAGAGACACTCCGTGTCGGTGCGGCGCTCGACCGGCTCGAAGACGCTGTGGAGAAACTTGGGGCTCACGCGGCGTGGCGACACCGAGAAGCCAAACTGCTCGCCGAATTCGCGGGTCGCGGCCGAGAGCGCGTTGAGCGTGTCATAGTGGGTCATCGACAGCCGAGGCGACGTGCTCGTGCTCGAGGCAGCGGAACTCTCCGTTGCCATTGTCTAACGTCGCGTGGTGACCTTGGGAATCTTCCCAAAATCCCTTCCACGCCTCTGGACGGGAGAAGCAACTTCTTCTTGGGGAATCGATGGGCTCCGCGCGAATGGCGAGGGCGTCGTCGTCTTGGGTCCGTGCTGACGGGTGGGGGCGGCTCGTCCAGCTATCAGAGGGGCAGACTGAGAGGAGGGAGGCGGCCGGTGACTGTGCTTCCCGTCAAAGGGTATGCGTCTGCGTCTGTGTCGGCCGCCCGCGACCGTGGCATAAAACCCACTATCGCGGATATACGTCAAGTGGTGTGTTCTCGTGGCTTCAATTCAAAAATGAATTGAAGGCTGCGTGAGGTTTTTCTGTGGAAACAACGTGGTCCACACTGGAAAAGGGTCCGGAATGATGGTCTCTTTGCAATTGAGAGTGATGGTCGGAGTCTCAACTTCAACCGATCGGAAGTGTTTCGTGATCCCTTGCATGGTGGGTTCGTCTCAGCTGCGCACTAGCAGGACACGGGGATGGTCGCGCCCGGCAGGCGGTTGATGGAGTAGAGACAGCCCTGGAGGAAGAGCCCGCCAAAGTCTGCGAGCATCACGCCGATGGTGTCGCCCACAGAGGCCGCGCTGAGCGCAAACTCGACGTACGCCGGCGGCACTTCCTTGCTCAGCAGCGTGTAGGCGTTGACGTACACGCCGCCGCCCAGCAGCCCTGCGCAAAAGCAAAACACGAGCAGCGACCAGTTGTACCAAAAGTGGTACGCCGACACAAGCGAGAAGAACACGAGCAGCACGACCTGGAGCGCAGGCATGAGGTAGAGGATCGCGCGGTTGGCTTGGAAGAGCACGCCCGAGGACCGCGAGAGGAAGACACCCGTCTGGTAGGCCATACCAGCCGATGCGTAGAATGCCGAGCGTGCTTCGGCGCTGGTCACGGGGAACCCGATGGTCGACCACACGCCCGTTTGCATGGTGTACTCGGCAAAGTAGACGACTGCGAGCGGGATCATGTACGGCCCGAGCGTGAAGGCGAACCGCAGTTTCTCTTGGAACGTGAGTGCCGCTGCCAAGGGCACTGTACCAGCCGCGTGACTGGGTGCTGCCTTTTTGGCACTAACTCCATCGGCTGAGACCGTTTGGCTGATCGCGACTGCAAGCGCGTCCTCCACAGCGTCAGGGATTGGCGCGTACGTGGCTCGCCCTGGCGCCGGCAGGTGGTGTGTCTCGAGCAGAAACACAAACGTAGCAACGTACAAGACGGGGAACACGGCCGCCGCGAGCACGAGTGTCGCCGTGAAGCTCATGCCAATCCACAAGTGGAAGATAGCAACCCACGCGTACCCGCCGACGCCTGCGAGCCCCGTGCCGCTGGACCAGCACGTGAGGGAGCTGCGGCTGTCGTAGAACGACGCCATCGCGAGGAACGACGCCTCCATCATCCCAGACTGCAGACCCGAGAAGGCGACACCGAGCAGCTGCAGCGCGAGCGATTGCGTGCCGAGTCCGACGACCAAAAAGCTGACGAGCATCCACGCGGCACCGAGGACCGTGCGGTTGCGGTACGAGATGAGGTGGAACCAGTACGGTCCCGTGAGCTTGACGAAGAGCGCCGGGAAGATGTCGAAAAAGTAGACGATGCCGACGCCGCCGGCCGCGATCTCCTGCGCGCCGGCGATCATGATCACGTAGCCGACATTGTTGATGAAGCCAAGCACCCAAAACGCCGCGAGGTTCCGCAGCGGCTCGCGTGTCGCCATGATGCGGGGGCGATTCGTCCACTGAATCTGACGAAGTCATTTTTGGCATGAATGACACGGCAATAAACCCTGCAAATGAGGTTTTATGCCCTTTCATCGGATCTGTTCCGTCGGAACTGTTATTACCAATCCCATGGAACACATTTGAAAAGATCGTCATGAGGAGAAGCAAATGGCCCGCGCTGCTGGCGGCGGCCGCATTCACGGCGACCGCGCAGGCCGACGGACTGGACGTGCTGCAGGTCGTGTCGGCGGATGGCGCTCTGTTGCGGCCCATGGTCGTGGCTGCCGCGTCGTTTGGAGGAGCTCTACCGAAGGCCACCCACGCATCTGGCGATGCCGCGGCGCTGCGGCTCGTGCTGGCGCAGATCTCCGATGACTGCAGCAGACTGGATATGTCGGACGCTTCTGTGTCGATATGTTCAACGTCAGCCGTGTTGTTGGACCGCGGTGGGTCGTGCTCGTTCGTACAGAAGGCCGCGGCCGTGCAACACGCCGGAGCGCCGCTGCTGGTCGTCGGCGACACGGTACAGGGCGCGTACGCGAGTGGCAAGCAAACGGGCCAGCCGATTTACGACTGTACGCTTGGAGGCGCTGTTGTCGGCCACAATGCAACGTCTCCAACTACGTTTCCAGCTGCGCGTGCAGGGGAAGACGGTCTCACTTCATGTACGCAGAGCACTGCGTGCGACACCGCAACGTGTGTCTACACGGGCAAGACTGGTCTTCACGCCAAGGGATTCCAAGTGTGTTGCTTCACCAACACGCTCGTGCGTATGGGCGTGGACGCGCACAGTCAAACGCTCGCGAGCACCATTACCATTCCGGCTGTGTTTGTCTCCCTGCGTGATGCCAATGTACTCCGACGGCTTGCTGCAGCAGCAGCGGCCTCGCCGGTGGCTGTGCAAGCATTTAGTATCCGCGAAAGCCCATGGAACATATCGATGCTGCTCACTTGGCTGCTTGGCGTGAGCGTCGTCATTGGCGGAGCATACTGCTCGGCGACCGACGAGCGGCGGTTTTCGTACGAGAAAGTCGCCCAGGGGCGAGCGCCTTACGGGGCGGACCGCGTGCTGAGCGAGACTCAGTACATCAGCATCGACGACAACGAGCAACGTCCTCAGCGCACGCCGCCGGCGTCAGACTGGGAAGACGACCGGAGTGACCTCGACGACCGAGTGGAGGTCTCGCCGATCCACGCGCTCTACTTTGTGGTCGGGTCGTCGTCGATTCTCGTGCTCTTGTACTACGGCCACCTCGCGCTGCTCATGAACGTTCTCTTCATGGTCGCGACGACGGCGTCGATGATGCAGGTCGTGATCCTGCCCGTGCTCACGTCGTTGGGTCCACTACGGGCTCTTTCACAGAGCGAGACACTGTATTGGATCATGCCGCTCACGAGTCTACTGCTGGCGGCCTCCATCTCGGTCTACTGGTTTCTCCACCGCTTCAGTTCCTCGATTTGGCCGCTCCAGGATCTGCTGTGCGTCACGCTGTGCTTTGTCGTGATCGACTCGGTCCAAATGCCAAGCCTTAAGGTCGCGACCATTTTGCTAGGCGTGGCGTTTGCGTACGACGTCTTCTTCGTCTACGTCTCTCCACTAGTGTTTGGCTCCAGCGTCATGATCGACGTCGCATCCGGAACCGACCACATCCAGGCAGCAGCCAGTGCTTCCTCAGTGCGTGAGAAGCTCCCCATGGTGCTCAGTGTCCCTCTTCTTTTTTCGTACTACGGAGGCGACGCGTTGCTGGGTCTCGGGGATCTCATCTTACCGGGGCTGCTCGTGTCGTTTTGCATCCGGTTCGATTATTGCATGGGATATCCGTTGTCCCATAACTATTTCCTGGCCGCCGGCTTGAGCTACGCCGCTGGGTTGCTGCTCGCTAACATCATGGCCATCGCGCTGCGGGACATTGTGCAGGGCCAGCCTGCGCTCATGTATATCGTGCCCCTCATGCTCGCCAGTGTGGCGTTGCTTGCGTCTAGGAAACATGAGCTACAGGAGCTGTGGCGTGGGCCCGACTGCTTGCGCATGAAGCATGCTTTGGCGCTTGGGCTCACGACCGAGACGCCGCCGAGACGGGAAGAAGTCGAGGCATTCCTCAAGAAGCAATAGACTTAATAGCCCCAACACGGGGAAGGAGACAGAATACATACGATGACCGCACTACTGTGTCGAGAGCTCTAATGAAACGAGAACACGAAAGTAGCCGTCAAGGCTCATTCGGCACCAGCGATTAGCCTGCCTTCGTGTTGCTCGTACAGCCTGCACAACAATCAAAGTGTAATGTCAATCCCGAGCCTGCACCAAACCAGGCAGCACCAGCCGTACCGATTAAACTCGTCGGCATCGACGGACAGCATCGACGCGTCCACGACGCTCAGGAATTCGACGGCGCTCCGCAGATTCACAAAGCAATAGCCAGCCCTACAACAAATTGACGTCAGTAATTATCCATGCGTGAAGTGAGAAGACACGGGAGGCTGTCACAGACTTGGACATGAGATCGTTTGGGTTGCGGTAGGCGGCAATGTACTCGCAGTTGGAGTGGAGCCGTGGGATCTTCGAGTGGAGCACAATGTAGATAAAGACCGGTAGGAAATCGTCTGCGCCAGGACGAGATCCCGAATCCCCCCGCGAGAGGTTCAGCACACTGAAGATGATGCTGCAGCACCTCACGATGCAGTTGATCTTGTCCCCTGGGCTGCGGAAGGAATTGATGCGCCGCAGTTCGTCTTCGGCCATGGACCACACGACTTCATTGCGCATACAGGGCTTGATATCGAGCATGTCGGGCGTGATAAACTACAATACGTACAAACTGCGAGTCAAAACATCCGGGACCGGCATGCGAACAACAAACTGTGCGGTACGTACCGAGAGTGTCTTCATGCGACGGAGAAGGCGATCGTCCTCTTCTTTCCACGCGACACACTCGTCCAATTGGTTCATCGCCATGTCGTGGAGCTTGTCCATGACGTACTTTTCGACGCCGTCCCGAGCCTTGGCAAGCGTCGCCTCGGACGCGTGGCGCCACAGCGCGTGGTTTACAAGCAGTTCTTCCATGCTCTGGAAAAAGTACATGCAGCGACGACGGAATTCGTGGCGGCCGTAAAAGTCATAATCGACAAAGTCGCTCGAGCGCGGTGGCGTGCCGTCTCCGCGAGGACCCAAGATGGACACGAGAAAGAGACGGATCGTGTCCAGTATATCCCGAGACGCCGGTAGACGCAGCCGCTCGAGAAACTCGGCGTACGTCATTTCGGGGCCTTCGCCCTCGGCTGCCTCGTCTTGATTGCTGGCCGATTTGGTGGTCGCGCCCGACTTCTTAGCTTTCGCTTGGTCGATATCGGCAAACAGATTGCGCTGGCTCGCGCTCCCACTGCGGGTACGTTTCTTGTGGGACCCGTCACTTTTCGACCGGTTAGGCACCAAGCGGTTGACGTTCTCTTGGTTCTTTTCATCGGCACCGCCGGCATCTTCCTCTTGCTGATTGCCGGCTTGGTTTTCATCTTGCTCCTGCTCCTCGTCGTTGATATCACCAAGTTGCTCTTCTGTAGCCGCGTCGTCCAGCAATCCAAAGTCGCTGATGCTCAAGCGACCAGACGCGCGTCGACTGGGCTTGCGCAGGAACCCCGCTGACTTCACGAAATCCTCGTCGCTGGCCGAGCTCTCGCGGCGCTCGAAAGGGCGGCCCGAAGAGCTCTTGGACAGCGTCGACGAACACGAACTCGGCGACGTGTCGTCCGTCGTGCTGCTCGTGTCGTCGTCAAACAGCGACATGCGGCGATGGCGAGGCGGTGTGCGAGTCGTGGAACGCTTGGTGGGCAATGGCGCTGACGCTGGCGGCACTGGGATGTGGAGGATGCGGTCGATCGCCTCCGTCAGCACGCCGACAGTCTTGGCGTCGTTGGCTTTCCCGGGTGCAGCACTCACTGATGAACACGATGGCGCTGTCGCTCGCGCTGGGGCCACCACGATTTCCTTAATCGGTTCAGCGAGACTTACAGACGGCGCTTTTGTCTTGTGCGCAGTCTCCGTCGTTTCCTTCGCTTTCACATCGGCCTCCTGCTGCTTCTGGAGGGCGTCCATAGTCGCGGGGGACGCCACGGCGTAGATCTTGGCGATGGTCTCGTCCTGCTGCTCGATCGACTTGAGCAGCAACTGACAGCGCTCGCGGAGCGTTGCAATCTCCATGTCCCGCGCCTTGAGTGCGCCCGTGAGATCCGCCACATGGCTACGGAGCTGCTCGTTCTCTGCCCGGAGTTGCTCATACTCGACCCCGTTGCTGCTCCCACTCGCAGCACCCACTCGTCGCCGCAGAAACGCCGCTGCGTCAGCCGAAAGCGGCGCCGCAAACGCTTCAATGTCACTGTCCACGTCGCTGTCCATTGCGCGCGACGCAAAGAGCGGCGAAATGGGCGGCGACGACGACACTGGGGAGAAGATGGCTTCAGCCGCGTCGTCTCTGCCGCGGCGCAGCATCTGGTACGCGTACTATCGGAGGCCGATCTCTTTCTCTACTGAATGACCGCGCAGCGGCGGGTCCTCTCGTGGCGACGGGGTCCTTCCGATAGCGCTGGAGGCGAGAACAGGGGCGACGCCTCGCGATGCTTCTTTCTTCTTGGGGAGCGATGCGTTCGCGAATATAAGCTTCCGGAGGTCGGTCACGAGAAGACCACCCGCGATAAATTACCATTTTCCAACCCCCAGATGACCGGGACAGGAAGCAGCGCGCGTAAATTACGGCGAAAATACTGAAGTACTGGGTGGGAGGCGGGGATGGGGCCAACTTCAACGTCTGGTTGTTGTTGTGGTTTTGTGCCGCGCATGCTGAACCAGTGGGGAGCAATATTGTTCGATTTATTGGGTTCTGAATATATAAGATGTGAGAGGTCGCGATCTTTGAAAGGGCGTGTTGACATGCATGGAAGGGATACTAGGACCACTAGTTAGAACCTTCCAGCGATTCCCGCTGGAGCGACGCGAGCCGGCACGAGACACAGGCGTGTGATGCGAGCGAACGGAATGCTGTGGTGTTGCGCCTGCAGCCTGCTGCTCGCGGTCGCAGCGGCCGGCACAATCAGCAGCTACGCTACGCTCTCGCGAAGCCATGTGAACTCGGTGCTCACAGAGCTCTACAACGACGGCAAGTTCGTCGAGCTCGAGCGTGTGGCCCAGCAAGTGATCGAGCAGAATCCCACAGGTGAGTGTGTGGATAGTATCCGGTCGCGTGGGGCAGTCCTGTTGACACTGGGTCCTGACGACAGTATCGGAGCATTCCCAGTTCACGAGCGTGTACGAGTACATGGGCGTCGCGCAGTACGCGCTGGGCGAGCTTGACAAGGCGATTGCGACGTTCGAGCGTGCCGTGGAAGTCGACGACGACGACGTCATGGGCTGGGTGCATCTCGGCAACTGCTACTTGTACAAACTGCAGCTCCCACAGTCCATTCGCGCGCTCGAGGTCGCGGTCCTGGAAAAAGGCGCGACCCAACATCTCCACCAGCTTATCAAGGCCCGCAACTGGATCGCGAGCTGGCAAGACCGAGATGAGCTGCTCGCGCAGGTCGACGCCAAGTTCCACAGCGACCTGGCAATGGACCGCAACCCGGGGGCGACAGCGCTGGATTTCGTGGAGCTTGCGCCGGCCGTGATCAAGCACATTGCTAGGCACAGCTTCCGCAGCGAACCGCAGGTGACCAGCACACTGTGCTGCGACAACTCCCAACGCGAGCTGACACTGCACTCGCCCGAGCTGCGTCTCGGCTTTGTCTCCTCTGACTTTGGTGTGCACCCAGTGGCCACACTCATGCGAGGGCTGCTGGAAATGCTGGCTCGCGATAGAGACCATCAAGTGACCGTGTATTGCTTTTCGCTGACGGCTGCGACGTCGTGGTGGAAACGCAACATCACGCGCAGTGTCGACCACATGGTCTCGCTACTGGGAAAAGACCCGGCCGAAGCTGCGGCCATCGTGCATTCCCACGGCATCCACGTCCTCATCGATCTCAATGGCCACACGCTCCACTCGGGACTCTCCATCTTGGCGTACCGCCCAGCGCCCGTGCAAATGTCGTTTCTCGGGTACCCAATGACGACGGGCAATCCACACATCGATTTCTTCATTTCGGATCCCGTGACGACTCCGCCAGAGGCCTGCGACGAGCTCTTCACCGAAAAGATGCTGCTTTTGCCGACGCATTATATCGTGAACGACCACATGCAGATGATGGGTCACGCCATCCGAGGCGAGCGGCCGCCACTCTCGGAGATCGCCCCGCATGTCACAATCGAGCCACCGCCGTTTGTGTTGGCGACGTTCAGCAACTGGCAGAAAATGGACCCGTTCGTGTTCAGTGCGTGGATGGCGATCATGGCGCGCGTGCCAGGGTCCGTGATGCTCTTCATTCGATCCCAGGGCCATGTGGAGGCCGAGGCCAACTTGAAAGAAGAAGCCTGCGCGCATGGTATTGACGGCCATCGACGACTCGTGTTTGCCGAGTACCAGCCGTGGCTCCACCACACGCACGGCAAACGCGCGGCCGACTTGGTGCTCGACACGACGCTAAAGAATGGCCACACGACCATCTTGGATGCTCTATTTGCCGGTGTGCCCATGGTGACGCTCGAAGGCAACCGCATGAGCAACCGCGCGGCGAGCTCGGCGCTCCACGCGCTTCGCCTTCATGAACTAACCGTCAATTCGATCAAAGAATACGTCGAGTTGGCCGTGTCACTCGCGACCGATCACGATCTGCTGGCACGACTTCGCGCGACCGCGGAGCAGCACCGCCTCGCGTTCCCGCTCTTTGATACGCGACGATTTGCGAACCGCTTTGCCGCGGCGATGCGCAGTGCATGGCATGTCGCCAAGAGCCAGCGGCAGCGGCACCCCACAGCCGAACACGAGGGGTATCAGCGGATGAACCTGTTTACACGCGTCCAAGATGCCTCCACGATGGCGCCTCGTTTCTTTGACGTCCATGACGCGCTTGGAGACGATGAGACCGACGACTTGTACGAACAGCACGTACGCTCGGCGGTCGCGGACCGAAAACACATTTTGCTTCACATCGGCGGCCAGGTTGCGCGCGACGGCTGGTGGGTCGTCAACATTGAAGACCGAGCGAACGTCGACTTTGTGCTGCCCATGGACAAATTGCACCCGTTCCCCGATAGCTCCGTCGCGGCGATTTACGCGTCCCATGTGCTCGAACACGTGCCCTATGGCGTCGACGAAGGTGTACGACATACGCTGAGCGAATGGTTCCGCGTGCTCCGGCCCGGCGGCGCGCTACTGGTCTCAGTGCCCGACTTGGCCATCTTAGCGTCGCTCTTTTCGAATGACACGCTGACCGAACAAGAACGCTTCTCGGTCATGCGCATGATCCACGGCGGGCAGATCAACGCGTACGACATCCACAAAGTGGGCTTCAATGTCCACTTTCTTACGACGTTTTTGCAGAACGCTGGCTTCTGCGAGATTGAACGCGTCGACCAGTTCGGATTGTTTCCGGATGCGAGCTCAGCCGAGTTGCGCGGCGTGGGTATCAGCCTCAATGTCGCCGCACGCGCCTGCAAATCGGACGGCGAATGGATCCGCACGGAATTCGCGTGGGACCGACGTGGGAAGAAATAAACACCCGTAATCACTTGCCAGAGTTCATGAATTTCATCATGTCGATCTTCTTGCCCTTGTTTGGTCGAAGCACGGTCGTGGCATTGCCCGTCTTGGCCATCATCGACGCACTATTCCAAATGAGAAGAACAGAACCATGAGTGATTGACCTTTTGGTTTGCAGTAGTCCGCACATGAAAACGTACATGATCTTCTGCCCTCGACTAGCGCGCAAAGGAGCGGCCCCCTCGGCTGTACCGCTCAAGAAGGAACCACCGAGCAGTGCGTCCGGCGCCGCCTTCTTCTTCTTGGTCGCGGATGGAACCATGGAGAGTGGTCGTTGTGAGACCGATCCGGACGACGATATCACGGTCGGGACGCCGAGCATCGCCATCGACGAAGACGAGGTCGACGCGTCCGTACGCTTGCGTTTGTTGGCACTGTTGCTAGTGATGATTGGGCGCCAGTCATTGGCAGCGACTGCGCTGCCGGCGGTCGATGGTCGCGCACCGTAGACACCCGCCGAGATGTTCTTGAGCTGACTTTTGGACGAAAACATCGACTTGTTGAACGTCGAGAACGAGTTGTTGAGCTGCTGGCGGCGCTTGCCGGCAGCGACAAAGCCCGATGCGATGTGGTGGAGACAGTAGTGCGACTGGAAACGCATAGAGATCCGTCAGCCCCCCATACAATCCCCGCTATTAAAGGCGCCGATCCTACCTTAGCTGTGTTGACGGCGAGTCGGCACCGCACGTCGCTGCTGTTCATGCCCTTGCAAATGCCAAAGTCGGGCGCCCGTCCGAGCACGACGATCTCGTCCGCTTTCGCCGCTTTGAGCGCAAACTTGTTTTTCTCGCTCGCCGGCATGAGCGGCGCGTTGAGCACGGCGACCAGCGAGCCTTCCAGCGCGCGCCAGTGGCTCTCGTAGGCGCCGTCAAAGAGAAACACGGCAAGTTCCGTTGTCGCCAAGTCCGAGAGCGACCAGACGAGGAACGACGAGCCGTTCGCGGCGGCCTTGGACAGCGTCTTGCGCGCCACGACGCCGATCGTGACCCAGTCGACCTTGTCGTCGCTCAGGACGTCGCGCGGGACCTCGTCCATGGCGCGCAGCGGGATGAACTTGCGGTCGGCCATCTCGGTCGCGAGGTCGTCGGCTGGAACCATGCGGTCGGCGATACGCAGCCCCGAGAAGGTCTCGATGTCACCTGTAGGAACGGGAGCGAGCGGCGCTTCTGTGATGATGGGGGCTGCGCGTGGGACGCGACCATTCGCCGCCACCGACGCGGCCGCCTTCGCTCGTCCGCGTGCCGTGGTCGCTGCGGCCCTGACTTGCTGCACTACCTCGGTCTGCCGGTGCTGCGCGTGGGCCGTGTTGCGCTCGACTGCCTGCTTCGAAAGCGCCGTCCAGTTCCACGCGCCCGACGTCTTCCCGCCATTTTCCATGTTGCTCATTTTGTTGGCACTTGTTTGCAAAGACGCAAAAACCAACAAAACTCAATAGTGCCCCCGGATTTATAAATACCGATACCAACAAAAAAAAATAATGAGGCAAAAAGCAAACGAGAGCAACCAGCATGAGCCGCCACAGCAAGAACTCGACGGCGACGCACCACTTCACGTACCACGAGCGCCAGGCCGCGGGCCACGGCACGCTCAAGAGGCGCTTCGGCAAGGACGCGCAGCTCCCCTTTGGCTTTTGCTGTCTCTGTCTGCAGCGTACCGAGGACCGTACGCCGCTCGCGTCGCCCAGCGGCTACGTGTTTTGCAAAGAGTGCATCTACGCCAACTTGCTCGCGCAAAAGCGCACGATCCAGGAAAACGTCGACGCGTACGATCGATTCTGCGAGAAGCAGGAGCAGGACGCGCAGGACGCGATCGTCGACAAGGAGCGCGGCGAGATTCGCAAGTTTCTGGACGCGAGCCACGGCGCGTCGCTCAGTGGCATCGTCCCCGCCAAGAAGGATGAGGAAGCCACGCGTATCCAGCGCAAGATGCAGGAGAAGGTGGACCGCACGACCGACGACGCCAAGCGCGAGGCCATGAAGCGCACGAGCTTTTGGATCCCGGACGTGACGCCGCAGGCCCAGGCCAAGATGGATGCGCCCGACACCAAGACTCGGGATCCGATGAGCCAAGAAGAGATGAAGCTCAAGCACTTGATGCCGCTCAAGTTTACGTGGAGCGCCGATGAGACCACCGGTGAGAAGCACGTGGTCTGCGCCGTGAGCAAGAAGGCGATCACGCACCAATTGGCCGTGCTCGTGCGGCCGTCGGGCCAGGTCCTGATCGAGAGCTGCGTCAAGGACATGGTGCTGCCGTCCATGACCTGCCCGATTTCGGGCCTCAAGCTCCGCAAAAAAGACATCATCAAGCTGCAGACGGGCGGCACGAGCTACAGCGCCCACAGCAACGTCGAAGCCAAAAAGTATCGTCCGTCCATGACCTAGTCTGTAGTACGTCGTGCGATTGCTCTGTTAAATATACCTGGCAAAGTCGGACGCGTCATCGGCGCGATGCAGCAGCGCGCTCTGCTCGCCAAACTCTTCAAAGATCGAGAGCTGGATGGTCACCGGAGGTACCCCCGCGCGCAGCTGCTCGCGCACGCGCTGCAGCACACTGTCCGTGAGGTCAGCGACCGAGAGCACGCCCGCGCATTTGGTCATGGCTTGCGGAAGAGCAGACTTTGTGTGGAGGCTTTCGTCCACGACCACAAGCGTGCGATCGACTGGTACGAGCCCAGCGATCCGCGCGAGCTGCTTTGCGGCTGCGTCGGCTGTCGGCGAGAAGACGGCCGTCAGAGCACCACGCTCTGCGTCGCCGTCCTCCTCTTCGTCAACCTGCTCGTCATCGGCGGCACGCTTCATGCCGATCGAAGTGGCGATCCCGTGGCGGTGGATTAATGCGTGTCGCACAATGTGGAGAAGCGCCTTCTCCTGGTCCAGAGCCGAGTCGTCTTTAGTCGGCTCGGCAGCAGTGACGAGCACGATCTCGCGGTCCGTCGAATTCTCAGCCTCGAGATACTCGCAGAGGAACTTGACCACGCCAGACAGGGCGAAAAAGTAGACGTCCACGCCGTTGCTGCGCGCATGCCACTCCGGCGTCGCTGCCATATCTACGACGGCGACAGTGTGCACGGATCCATTCGCGCCTAGAACTCAATAAAGTAGGTCAGTCTCCCAGCATTTTGAAACGAATCCTGTAGTTCCCTTATACCTGCTGCTGCGCGCTTCGCGATGAGGAAGGCGTCCGCTCCGTCGTGGCTGGCGTCGATCTCCAGCTCGAGCACTTTGAGCGGCTCTGACGGCACGTCGCTGCTGACGGCACCAGTGGCAGCGCGTGCATCTTCAAGGCCGACCGTAGACCAGTCGATGGCGTCGCCTCTTTGCGCAGCACGCCAGGGCACGTGCCGCACGTGGTCGCCGTGCTTTACCGCCGTCGCCTGGGACAGAGACGATCCCAAGGGAGCCAGGCGCACGACCCGTTCAACTCGCCCAGATGGGGGAATCGACAATTGCGCCGAATCTTCCGCCATCAACGATTGGTCGCCGCCGCCGTGCGAGCGCGCTTCATGCCAGCGGCACGCGGTCCACAAGATCCCGTAGCTCGTGACCCCGTACCGAAGACTGCGCAGCGTCTTGACGCTGATGAACCGCTTTGCACGTCGTGGCTCGAGATTCGGGCCACCGTGGACAGTCGCTAGCGTCACCAGGCGATCCGACGGCAGATTCATGACGGCCGCGACGTGGTGCGGGCCAATCGTTGACCAGACAGCGCTCGGGAGCACGTTGTAGAGCGCAAACTTGGTCGCGAACGGCAGCGGGATCGGCCGGCGGTCGATGTGCAAGCACGCCTCAGCAAAGCCCAGCGCGAGCGTCACGGCGCCCACGCCCGCTGCGCATCGCACTGCTGTGCTGTTAGGCGTTGGGGGTTCGCGTGGTTGCGCAGCCGCCGCGCCGGTTCGTCCGAAATCACTCGGCGAAGCTGCTGGATCCATCCGCCATGGCTTCATTCTCGTTCCCTGCGGATTCCCTGATTTTCCCAACAGCTTGCTACTACAAACTGTTCTGTCTCCCACGGTACTTTTTGCTGAAAAGCTGAGTCTGAGTCTGAATCCGCGCTTTGATTCGGTGGGATTCGAGTGGATTCGAGATGATTCGCGGAGATGCGAAAAGCGCCGCAGCCACTAGAATTGTAGCGGCGATCGGTTTTGAAAGGGATCAAAGGGTGAATCCACAAACAGACCACGACGTTCGCTCGTCGACTGTCACATGCCTGCCTGCCCTTTGCTGCAAAGGCTGAAAAAGCTCTCAGCCACCGTTTGGAGCACGTGGACGCCCTCTGATTGGCTGGGCACTACTCTCTGTCAGCAAGGCCATTGCATGCGTACGCGAGTGACGTGTGCCGTGGTCGTCCCGTTTGCGTCACCTTTTCTCTTTCCATCGGCTCGGACCGACGCTGGCGTAAGTGGCGTGTGCTGACGGCGGGGCGTCAGCCACTGGTCGATGAGCATCACAAGAATCTGCCACCTCACCACCACTGGTGGCGCGTCGCGTTGCCTCGTCACACACTTTATCCGCTTCGTCAGCCATCTAGGTGTGAAAAATTTCCGGTGGCCTTGAACTGGCAACCCTTGAATTGACCAACGTCAAACAGTTGCGCATTCAGGACTCCCTGTCACAGATTTGGCTGTCTCGTTTCTGAAGCAAAAGCCGTTGCCATCCAATCTCAGTGAGAGATTCAGTCCCGTGCTGATTGGTCCAGTCCGGTCCAGCAAATGACACGGAGATCCAGAGACGCGTGTGTACAACCAGCCACCCACGACCACCGACCGCACCCAGGGTCTCCAGAAAAACGTAGACGAGCGACAACCGCCGAGACAAGTCCGGTGCGATGCGGCAGTTTCCAACTTCCCACGTGCGTCCAAAGTCCTCTCTTCGGTTTCCAACCGACCCCCCTCCCCCCGCTCCGTCACCATGGGCATCCAGTCGTCGCCGCAGCCGCTCCGTGTGCGCTACGCCACTCCCGAGGACAAGACCAAGTTCGAGCCCTCGGTGGTGAAGCGATGCCAAAAGCTCATGGAGGTCGCCAAGTCGCACCCGCTGCCGGTCGAGGCCCAGAAGCTTAAGCTCCTGATCCTCGAGACCCACCCGATCCGCACGAGCCGCTTCAGCCTGAGCCACATGAAGCGCCTCGCGGTCCCGCCGGTGGAAGTGCCTAAGGGCCTGTGCGGCAAGGCGGTCACGGGCACCGTCGTTGCGGGCAAGAAGGTGCCGTTCTCCCGCGACATGTGGGAGAACCGCAAGCGCAAGGCTGAGAAGAAGCGTCTCGACTCGATCTATGAGCTCATCACGTACTGAGTACCTCCTACCGCCCCCCACTCGTTACCCTCGCATATAGAGAATGGACCGACCGTTGCCGTCCGTTTTGTGTGTCCCCACTGCCTTCGAAGCTGAACTCAACGTATTAGACTGCATTTCGCTACATTTACCCACACTATTTAACGAACGCCAATTTCATATTTCCACATTCCCATACCCTCTTCCTGCATTCACTGCGATGCCAAGATCTCCATCGAAACGACATTTGGTGCTTGGGGGCGGACTCATATACTACAGTAGAATACTGTACTATTGTAGAAGTGCATGTGCAGCATGTTGGTAGACTAGACGTCCATGTGATGGGCCGGCAGAACCATCAGTTTGTGAGTCACATTGTCATGCACGCGACTTGGAGGCACCGTGGTTCAAGGTAATCGTCGATTACCTCGGCGAGCTTGAAGTACGAAAAGTTCAGTGATAATCGGATTGCCGTCTCATCCCCCTCTCCTCCGGACCGAATGATCTTTTGGCTGGCAGACTCTGTCGCAGAGGAATGTGGGTTTGCGTGTATCGTGCACGCACAGCCACAGCCAACCACAGACCAAACAGGTCCAGCGCGATGTGGCAGTTCCCAATTTTTCACGCGCCCCCAAAGTCCTCTCTTTGAACCCCGTCAGCTCCTCGACCATGGGCATTCAGCCGTCGCCGCTGCCGCTCGGTGTGCGCTACGCCACCCCCGAGGATAAGGCCAAGGCCGAACCCTCAGCTGTGAAGCGATGCCAAAAGCAGATGCAGGCCGCCAAGTCGCACCCGCTGCCAATCGAGGCCCAGAAGCTCAAGCTCTTGATCCTCGAGACGCACCCGATCCGCACGAGCCGTTTCAGCTTGAGCCACATGAAGCGCCTCGCGATCCCGCCGGTGGAAGTGCCTAAGGGCCTGTGTGGCAAGGCCGTCACGAGCACCTTGGTAGCCGGCAAGAAGGTGCCGTTCTCCCGCGACATGTGGGAGAACCGCAAGCGCAAGGCTGAGAAGAAGCGTCTCGACTCGATCTTTGAGCTCATCACGTACTGAGCCATCGCCACGTTCCCGCTGTTTACCATCCAGAAGCACCACATCGCACTGCTTGTTTGGCCACGGGCAAATCCCGAAACGGGACCTCCGCCACCACCACCCCACACATCACACGAAGAGAACGGGTCGACCGCTGCTGTTCGCTTCGTGTGTCTCCGCTACGTCAAAGAAGACGCATCATTGCGCACCCAACTGCTCACTTCGACCATCAGTCAGCATCTCCACCAAAGTAATACACACTGTCCATAGTGCTTATCAAGATCTTCCCGGCACTACACGTACAGTGCTACCTACCTCCAGTGGTATTTTGATGTTTGGCAGGAACCCACTGATTCCAGTGCGCTGGGGAAATCACTTCGTCACATTGCCGCGCAGCAGCAGGAGATCCAATCTTCAAGTCATCATCAGTACCTATCTCCAAAAAGTACCCACTTCTGCAATTGCACTTCTCTGCGTCCACAGGATTTGCTCCGCTGACGCCAGGAGAGCGTCTTTGCTCCCGCGGGCACGATGGACGCTCATGGGTCAAGGCCCTCGTGAGTCATGGGCTCAAAAGCACCGGACGTCCCGAAAAGCACCACCGCGCACGTACGACGAATCGCTCAATCGCACTGAGTCCTTGCGATCTTCCATGGCCGTGGATAGTCAGTCTCAAATGCGTTTGAGCAAACATGCCCCCCGTCGAGCGTGATATGAGAGTGCCTCTGTCGCAAGGCCCTCCTTGGATGGGAACCCTTGTTGCAGCAGACGCGTTGACACGAAGAGACAGACTTTCAGATGGCAATTGCTGTCAGGCACAAGGCCAACAAGCCGCAGTGTCTGCCCTCCAGGTTGGACCTCAGAGTGACGAGACGCTGCGCTCGAATGCGACTGCTACTGTGCAGCTGCAATCCCCCTTCGTGCCCATAGGCCTATGATAGGAGTCCGCGGGCACACCAGCTTAGCGCTTCCTGAATGCAAGTTGCCCAATCGCATGCAGATCCAGCCGCATCATGCCAGTTTCAGGCCCACATTCTGACTCAACTCGTGACTCCGCTGTCTGCGGAAGGAAGTGTAGCCATGTACGCAGGTGGTGCAGCCAACCATCTACGATCATTGTTTGATGTCGTGCCATCGCCATGAAGGACGTCAACGTCATCATGTTCACACGCGAACTCAAGTGCTGACGGTAGAATGTACCTATGTAATCTCCTCTGCATGTCTCTTACTGTTCATGAAGATCTCTTGATCTCGAATGAATGCTTCCGCTTTAGTTGTTCACACTGTGCGTATGGAGTGCCGCCAACCACGCTGCTGATGATCCAAACCTCCCGATGGTACCATCGTTATCGCAATCACAACAAGATGACCGATAAAAGGCTGCTGCTAAGTCATCATGCTCATGCTGCAGGGCGCACGACCAGAGTGTTCTTGCAGAACGCCGTCCGTCCGTGGGCCGAACACGTATGGTCCCCACCGGCTAGAGGACCCCTCCCCTCCTTTCTGTTGGAGTTTGTACCAGTCACCGCCATGCGCAGGTGGCTAAAGCGTACACTCAACGTGGTTAGTCATCCTCCCCGGCTTAAGCGCCTTTGCTTGCGTACTGTATGTGGCTCCCAGCCATATCAACGGCGAGTGCACGCCGTTCAGCGGAGGAGGACACAGCGCCTCCATCAACCGCAAGACGACCAAACCACCCTCAAGCACGCAATGTACACAGTAGTGTACAGTATATCACTGTAGGTTGCACTTTGGAGTCTTCACGAGACCAAACTTTCTTGTACGGGCTCTGAAGGCAAAGGCGCATTTGGACGAAACAGCCGAGACTCCGCGCTTGGTATGCGAAGCTCGCCATTCGCCGTGAGTGGAGGCGAGACTGTTCAGTCCGTTTTGCTAGTGCTTCACATACTGTACGAAAGGTTGCGGGACGAAGAGATCGGTCTGGAAAGTCAGTTCATGCAGCATCAGCAGCATATAATCCGATTCAATTCCTTTATCTTTTATACTAATTCTAAGATAAACAAATTGATTGACAACTGATCCACTTCATTTTGTCGTGCTGTTTCCCGTGTTTCAGGTGTCAGTGCAACAGTCACTCGTACCGTATCGACGTGTTTTCAGGTGTCAAATTGGATCGAAAATGGATCCTCGTGCTCTCGTCTTTCCGTGTTGTGGGTGTCACGCGCGTGGCCCCCGCGCAGTCGCGACGTCGCTCTGCGTATGTGTCTTCTCTTACCGTCTCTTCTCTTTCCATTTCGACAGGAGGAAGACTCTCCTTCTGCGTTGACGCGACTCAACCAATCGCACTCTTCTCCTACCACCTCAGCGATGGTTTCTGTGGGGAACCCGTCTGTATCGGGCGCAAGCGAGTGGAGAAGGAGCCCTCCACTGACACCCCATCAGACGCAGGCCACGTCCGCTGCACTCACTTTGGCTTTCGCCTTCCAGTGCCCAAGCCTCCCGCACTCGCCTTTGGACCAAGCACCGAAGAAAAGACCCCTTGAAGCATGCGAGCGCGGACGCCAGTCGTGGCGATCGTAGCGGCGCTGCCGCTCGCCGCGTTTGCCGCCGACATCATCCAGTCGGGGGCTCGGCCCAGCGGCGAAAACTGCCTGGCGGTCAGCGGCTCGGACCCCGCGCTGCGGAACGCCTGGTGCACGGGGGACACGACCCACCTCTTTGACATGAGCGACGGCCGCAGTGAACGGCCGCTGTCTCCAGTACTTTTCCGACAACAGCGTCAAGGCCGCGCCGTGCCAGGACGGGTACGAGCAGGTCTGGCGCGTCGGCGTCGGCGGCGCCGTCATGGCCGTCGGGTACGACAAGTTTGGAATGTGTCTCCAAGCCGGCAGCGCGCGCGGTGACGCGGCGTCGCTGCAGCCTTGCGACAGCTCGGTGCCCGCCCAAGTGTTTCGCTCCTCGGTGCTCGTCCTCGAGGCCGGCGACGTCATCTACGTGCCCTTCCCCAAGCGCTGCCTCGACCTCTCGGGCTGGACCACGCCCGTCCCGTTCTCGTGCCATGGTGACCGGAACCAAGTGTTTACCTACACGTTCGACTCGGAGCTGCGCGCGAACGTCGGCAACAACATGTGCCTGGAAGCCGGTCCGAAAGAAAACGACGCGCTCCTGGTTGCCCCATGCTCGGGGGCGGACAACCAAAAGTGGACACTGGGCCCCAACAACCGGCTCATGCCCGTGTCGCTGCCGACACTGTGTATGACGTTTTCGACTTCGCCCGCGATGGTCAGCTTCTGCATCTTCGGCCCGTCGACGACGCCGCTCTACCAAAGCATTGAGGGGCCGCGCCTGCTGAAGGCGCGCTCGCGTGGGCTCAAGCGCACGCTCGTGCAGGCGCCGCTCGTGGCCAAGAGTGCGAACTGCGTGACCGCGAGTCGTGCGAGCGTGGACGTGGCACTGGGCGCCTGCAAGTCGGACCCTGACTTGTGGTGGGAGTACACGAGCTCGAAGACGCTGCGGCTGCCGGGCAACAAGTGTCTCGACATGTCGCTCACCCAGGCGAACCGCGTCGTGCTCTGGGACTGCAACGGCCAGAACAACCAGCAGTGGGACTACGACGTGACCAACGGCGTCTTCACGAACGGCAATGCGGCCAGCGGCGGCAGCAAGTGTCTCAGTGTGAACGCCGCCGACGGCAAACTGCAAATGCAGCCGTGCCCGTCCGCGACATTCCGCAGCGACAACCAGTTTTTCCAAATGCTCGAGACAGCCGTGGCGCCTCCGTCAATGGACACGCAGCAGCGCGTGTACTGCGCGGCGCGCCGTACGAACCCGGGCGTGGCGTTCCTGCGCGACACGCTCGCATACGCCAAGAGCGACTTCAAGTACCTCGTGCCGCCGGGCTTCAGCAGCAAGACGGCATCCAACTACTACACCAGCGTCGTGCTCGAGACGCTGTCGCAGGCCGTTGGGGCGTCCGTCAGCTATGCGCCCATCCTGGAGGACGAGATCGCCGCCAACCTCGTGGCGACCCCGCGCGGCTCTCAAGTGCTGCTCGAGCTGGCCGAGCTCATGTGCCTTGCGCGCGATAGCACGGCGGAATGGAAGACCGTGGTGGAGATGAGCCTCAACATTGACAAGCCGACCAACAGCGCGCGGATCGGATCTGTCACGTTCCTGCAGCTGGGCCTGCTCAGGATCTTGGGGGCGACTGCCTTGTCGAGCGAAGGCGTTGCGCTCAAGATGGCCAGCGACGCGGTCGCCAATATCGTCTACGATGACGTGCAGCCGTTCGTGACCAAGGGCGACATCCCCGGGCTCATCACGTACCTCTCAACCAGTGATATGAAGGCGTTAGTGCAGGCCACGGCTGGGCTCTGCAAGGCCAAGCCCACGCTGTCCGTGTGTAGCATTGCCGTGTTGGGGGACGTGGTCGCCGCCAAGCAGGCGTTGACCCGTGCGATCCAACAGGCGTCGGATCGTGTCAATACCACGAACGTGTACTTGCCGCCGGCCGTGGACGGCAACGCCACCGTGTTTGTCGACGTCTTTCGCCGCGCCTTTGCGCTGGAGAGCCCCGTGAAGCCAGCGCTTTTCCAGACGCTTTCGTTCGGGACGACCAAGCCCGTGGCGACGCACCCCACGGCCGTCGTGCTGCGAACCATGTCGTCGCTCGAGACGCTCTCTGTGCTCGCGGTGTGGCCCTATTTCACCAAGGAAGAGGTCCAGAGCACACTCTGGAAGCCCTATTTCGCCCCGCTCAGTGACCAGATTGCAAGTGCCCGGCTCCGCGAGATCAGCCGCTTGGTGTACGGGTCTCGCGTGCGGTCTTTGGAGGCGTACATGGGCGGGCTCACGAGCGACATGGAGTCGCTCGCGACCGAGGCGCTGCCCAAGATCTGCGCCAAGTTCCCTTCGCTCTACGCCATGTGTGAGCTCGTGGAGTACTATACGTTCGTGAGCAGCCGCGCCGAGCTGCAGCGCACGCTGAGCCTGACGGGTGGGAAGTGGGACGACACGGTCGACGCGCTGGCGGCCGCGTTTGCCAAGACGTTTACGATCAAGGCCGCGCAGCAAAAGCCCGACTCGCTCTGGGTCGCGACCGCGCAGCGGCTCGTGTTCAACTCGGTGCAGCTCCAGGTGTTCGACGCCAAGACGCTCAAAACGACGGCGCGGCCTGAGTCCATGCTCGTGGCCTACACGGTGCTCTCGCAGTACTCGAACGGCATGGCATCGCTGCTGCCGTTCTTCAATTTTCTGCTCGACCAGGTCGCGACTGCTCACTTCAACGCCATCACGCCGCTCGTCGCTGACCGCGACGTCGACGCCATGGCCGCGTACGTGGACCCGCTCAGCAATGCCACGGTGAGCGACCTCGGCGTCTTTGGGCGCGTCGTGCTGCCCCACATTTGCAACAACCCCAACAACCCCGAGTTCTCGGTCTGCAAGCTCCAGGAGTTTTACATTGGCTTGCTGCAGGTCGTCGCGTTTGAGCGGTCGCGCGCCAGGGCCACGACCGTGTCGTTGGAAGAGCTGGGAGAAGTGGACGTGCGCAAGCAGCTTGACGTGATCGACGCCGAGAACAAGCAGTTTGAGATCATCACGACGATCCAGGACGCCGCGAACCAGATCGGCAACAAGATCCAGGAGGAGAGCAACAAGATTCAGGCCGTCGTGGTCGAGCAGAGTGCGACCATCGTAGCGACCATCAACAGCAGCCGTGATCAGCTGTACCGGCAAATGGAGGCCGTCGGCGCCGGCGTGCGCGCGCAGATCGAAGCGAGCACGCAGCAGCTCGAAGACTCGATCGGCGGCGTCGTCGACGCAATCCGCCACGACATTGCCAGCAACACGAAGCTGCTCTACGATAAGATGAGCGCCGAGGCCCGCAAGATCCAAGACTCGATCACGGAAAACACGAGAAAGCTGTCGACTCAAATCGGCGCCGAGGCTGCGCAGACGCGTGCGGCGATCCAGCAGGCCAAGGTGGAACTCAGCAAAAAGATCGATGCGAACGGACAGATGATCGTGGGCAAGATCAACGAGTCGACCAACAAACTGTACAACAAGATTGGCGAAGAAGGGCGCGCCGTGCGGGCCAAGATCGACGAGTCGACCGAGCGCCTGTACACCAAGATCGGTGACGAAGGCGAAAAGACCCGCAATAAGATTGACGACTCGACGCGGCAGCTCACGCAAGTGATTAATGACAGCACGGCCAAGCTCGAGGGTAAGATCGACGAGAGCACGAAGGAGGTTGTGGGCAAGGTCAAGTCGGGCTTCACGGCACTGGGCAATTACTTCAAGGGCGACGCACTGAACCAGCTCCGCATTGTGCTCAAGCAGATCGAGTCATCGAGCGATGCCTCTAAGACTCTGCTGGGCGGACTAAGACAGGATGTCACGGCCATGACGGCCTCGTTGAACCGGGCCAAGGACAGCGTCGGCGGCAATGCCGGAGGCCAAAATGCTATGAACTGGATCCAGACGGTTATCCACGCTGGGGACATGCTGTCGGAAGGCGCGGCCTGCTTCATGGCGTTTGTCAAGGGCGAATTCGCTGAAGCCAATCCGTTTGGCGTCTTTCAAAAGGCCACCGACATTGCCGCGGACGTGGCGAAGATCGACCGGCAGAACGGCGACCGCCGTGCACTGGCCGAGAAGGGCGAAGCGTTTGCCGCGAAGTCCAAGGAGTTGGCGAGAGTCATTCAAGAGTTTATGAAGTCCCAAAGCACGCTGGTCGAGCTCACGCAGTCGATCCAAGCGCTTGGGCAGGCACCGACCATGGACCCCGCGGCCGCCGAGAGCTTTGTCAGTGAGTACCTCGGTCTGTATGGAGATTATGATCTGCCTGTCGATGTGACGGACATCGACGACGTCGAGGACACCATGACGGGCTTTGTGGACCACATGGCCCACGTGATGGAGAGTGTTGAAGTGGGCTTGCCCAGCGGCGCCATCGCGGACGTGCGCAGGGCGGGCGGTCAGGTCAAGACCGTGTTTTCGAAACTCCGCGCCATCTTCAACGAGCTCGACGGGCAGTTTACGAAGCTGGGCACGGCCCTTCACAACGCCGCGAGCGCCCAGAGCGCGCCAAACATTGGCAACAGCGTCCGTCGTCTTGGTCTTGGACACCGCAACTTGGAGACCTAGAGCGCCGTCTTCAAGCCGTTCTATTCGATGGCGTACGCCAGCCTCAGCAAGCTCTTCATGCAGTACCGCATCCAAAAGGCCGCGTACGACTTCTGCAAGTTCTACGAGTACAAGCTCGGTGGCGCCGCGCCGTCCATGTGCACGAAGACGAACGCCAAGTACTACACGCCGGCCGACATCCTCAAGATGCGGTCGTACACGCCGCCCACACTTCGCTCGTTCTCGATCGCGGCGTTGCTGCCGACGCGACCAACGCCCGTAGGCAGCGACCCCGCGACGGCCATTGCGCGGCCTCGGCCGTACCTGGACTTGGACAAGCTGCTTGCCGGCGAATCCGTGCCGTTCCAGTTGCCGATGACTGATATCGCATGGCTCCACAAGTACGGCTGGATCCAGTTCATCGACACAGAGGCGACACTTGGAGGCATCTACGTGCAGTTGATGCAGATCATTCTACCCTTTACGACGGCCGCGAATGCGACGCCCGGTGCAGAGCCTTTTCGCATGGTCGCCAAGGTCGCGATCGGCGGCAGCCAGCGGCTCAGCCCCAAGAACAATCGCACGTACTTGATCCCGACGACCGAGCTGTTGTTTGGGACCTCCATCAACGCACCGCGGTGCCGCACCAAGCTCGTGAATCCGTACCACGAAGAGGCCCGGTGCCTCGGCAAAGACTCGGACCTGTGCATCTCGGACGACGCCACGGTCACGCGGACCGATCTGCTGCCGAGCATCTTTTCACCGTGGGTGATCTCGTCACCCAAAGAGCTCGTCAACCAACCGGGTGCCGGCTACAAGCTCGCACTGCCGTCGACTGCCAATGGCGCAGTGGACCTCAATGTGATTGTGCTGCTAAATGGGCTCCGCGCGACGAGTACGACCGCCAACCGCAAGGACACAAAGCCCGAGGCCGCGTCCGTGACTGCCGACACGTGCTGCGCACCCAGCGAATACTATGCCGGTGGTGCGTGCAAAAAGTGTCCGGCCGGGTCCACGGGTGCGCTCAACGGCTACTCGTGCCAGCGCATGTGAGTTTGGGGAGAGAAGTAGGAGGATTCTTGAGTTTGTTTTCGTGTCTTGCATTTACACCACTCAATGAAGCATGTTTTATCCGAGTCGGTTCATGGCGGTGTTTAGTGTGATGGTCAACTGCGATCGTGAGGGGTTGCTGGCAAGCCGACCCGCTCTTCCCTCTTTCTATCGTGGTAACGACGCCCTAGATACCAGTGCGCGATCTGCAGGCTTTGCGCGATGATGCGTGGGAGACCATGAACTGCCAAAAGTGCACGCTCCTGCTCTAGGGAGAACGCAGCACTTTCGCTGGCGGCTTCAACTTGAAGGCGGGGGCTGGTTCTGGACGAATGCTCTGGTCTCGACAGTCTTGAGATGAGCCTGTAGCAGCGGCCGCAGTAGCTGGGGCGTTCCGTTGGGTATGTGCAGCAATGGCCTCGTAGTGGTGGGAGAACCTGGAAGCGGTGGCGTTTATCATGTTGTGAACGGTTTACTGGAGGTGCTTGGACGAGCGAAAGCGAAAGTGAGATGTGAAGACGGCGACTTCTCGACCACGTCGGCTGACAATTCATGCGACTCTCGCCGCCCCCTGCAAGCCGACGAGTACATGCATCTCATGCAGTTCTTCTTTGCGCCGTGGTGATCTCCCTCACCTGATAATTCAGATCTCACGAAGCCAGCCATCACTCACGGTCGCACAAGGCGTGGCCAAGAGTGAAGGTTTTGCCAGGCTGGCAGCACGCATTGCAATCCAAACTGCGAAATGTTGGTTGCACGGCTGAGATGCGACGCGGTCGTAGGACAGAGGCGCACGGAGGGTTTGTACAGCTGTGGTTCTTGACGTCAACACCGACATCACCACGAAGATGGACGTGGCCAAAAACCTACTTAACACTGGGGCACTCAAACGTTCGCCACGAATGAGTTGCGTAAATTTGCGTCATGGAGCATATACTTGTGAATCGTTATCTAGTGTCATTCAAGGATTTTCCTTGTGTTTGGAGTTCTTGGGTTGCTGGGAGAAAGAGTGGAGAGGAAACAAACTGGGCGGGATCAGGCGGTTGTCGCTCTCGCCCGCAGTGCGGCGCTCTCATATGCGTTCGTTGCGCCGGTCGCGCCTTCCAACGGAGTCGCTTTGACTTCAGTGGCAGCTCCGCGTGCTGATGAGGAGGAGGTTGACGGCCGCCGCCATCGCTGCTCATTGTCGTTTGGTACTGCCGCTGCCGCTGCTGCTGCTGCCGCCGTCGTCGCATGGCGCCCAGCGGCGCTGTCGCTGAAGCTGCACGGATGGATCTGGCGAGAGACAATGAAGCAGCTCTCCACCTGCCGCGCAAGCACTTCGTACTGCTGGCAAAAGGCCGTGACGCTGAAGAGCGATGCGTTCATGTTCATGATGGTGTCGGCGCGAAGAGGTTTTCTGAAGTGTGGTAATGGGTCGAGTGAGCCAGTGCGAGAAGGCGCTCTTTCGCAGGGTTGTGAACCCAGGAGTGATGGTAAAGAACCGCCGAGCGGATTCTCTAGCTCAGAAAGTGTGAGACAAACCAACGAATGTAGCCATGAAGAAAAAGGAGTGATTGTCGTCCATGTGAGACGAAAGTGATTTCGAAGTATGAAGAACTAGAGGGTCGACTTTCATCTAAAGAGCGAACCGGGACGGCGAGCCATGGGCGCGTTCGCCTGCGAGATCAGGTGCTGCCACATGTGCACAAACTTGCTCCTTGCCTTGCTGTCGGTGCCACTGTCCGTCTCCATCTTCATGGCGATCGAGCCCGTCGTCGGCTTTGTCAACTTCGTCGCTGGCGCCACGGCAACGACAGCACCTGATTTGTGGGTTTGGTTGAACTGGCGAATTGACTTGGCGAGCATTTCTCTCTGGCCAAAACACTGCGCGGTGCCGAAAGTGGAGTAGCTCATTGCGTGGTGGTTGGAGAGGAGAGGGTGAAGAGTCGACGACTGTGCTTGGCGGTAAAAGTGAAAGTGACAAAGCGAGAGAACTGTGGAGATAGGGGTCATGTACTGCGCCCCAGCACAACGTGCTCTTGCGTTCGATTCCGCAGTCTACATAGAGAGTGGTTGGCCTTCAGTGATGACCGCCTATGAGTCGGTAGGCTTTAGTTTCGACTCATCCAACATGACCGTCTATGAGTCGGCCCTCTGCAGATCCGACTCATCCAGAGAGGAGCCATTCAACAGACGAACCAGTGACATTAGAAGAACGAGTACGGACAAGTTCGCGGACATAGCCGTCTGAGAGACAGGGAAGGATGCTTCTAAGTATCCCTTCGCTTGAAGTGGCGCCGAGAGAATGACAAGAAAACAGCGAGAACGACAAAAAACTACAGTGCAGACGTTGGTTCACCCCTCGATTTAGTGACTACAACCTAGGTTGACACGAACCCCAATGCGGTGGGAGGAGATTGCGACCCCCCATTCGCCAGAAGCCATGATCTAATAGCCGCTACTGTAGTCCCGAAACGAAGCGGAGGTCGCTAGTCTCCGAGCGCCAGGCGCAAGTGAAAAGACCAGCTTCGTACCGGTCACTGAAGTTGATTTGGCCCATCAAGAGATGGGAAAGTCCTGCAGATTGGCTCATGTTCTCAGTACAGTAGTATTGCCTTTTAATATTGTCTCAGCGCCGTCACACACACACCTAGGGGACAGCAGAGCCCCGGAGCATTGGCGGTCACACAAGCTACTGACACGACTCATCATCCAAGAAGGTTTATCGCGAGCAGAGACGAAGCACGCCTCGATATGGACAAGGACACTGCGCTGTGCGCAAAGCACTGCCGCAGAGTCCTCTTGCTCAACTCCCCACCTATCAATTCCCATATCAAGCACCAGCATCCTTGCATCCGCTTTGGACGAGTGGAAAATGAGCAGCTCCATTATGGGGCCAGCTACCATGATCCACTTTGAGAGGTTCTCCATAGCTAGAGATTACGAGATTAATCACGTTTCAGAGTATTGTGGACTACCTTTTCGCTTCTCTAAAGTACGACTGACCTGGCCACGGGTCAGTCATCCCAGGAGTTCCATCGAACGAACGAATACGTCAGCTGTGCGCAATGGCGCAGCTCGTCTTCCGCCACGGCGCGCGGCTGCTGCTGGCCACGACGACCGCGGGCGCCACGGGCGTCACCTACAAGGCCCACTCGGATGAAGGCTTTGCACGGTCCGTCTACTTCTGGCGCAAGGCCTTCCCCATCTACCTCCACTACCGCGCCACGCAACTCTACATGGAGCACCTCGGGCTCAGCGACCAGGAGCAGGACGCCGAGTATGAAAAGCTCCACAACCAGCACGCGTCCGAGGTGTTCGATATCGTGCTTGCGCTCAAAGGGTTTTACATCAAGCTCGCACAGACTGGCTCGACGCGTGCCGACATTTTGCCCAAGCAGTACTTGGCGCACGCCGTGGCGCTGCAGGACGACGCGCCGTCCAAGCCCGTCGAGGAGATCTGCGCGATCATTGAGCAGTCGTACGGCAAGCCGCTGCATGAAGTATTCAACGCGATTGATGACAAACCGTTGGGCGTCGCGTCCATTGGGCAGGCCCACCGAGCCGAGCTCAAGACCGGCGAGGTCGTGGCTGTGAAAGTGCAGCATCCGGATGCCGAGACGTTTTTCCGGTGGGATATCAAGACCATCAAGGATTTCTGCCGACTCTTTCAGCCCGTGCACTTGCCCTACCTGGAAGAAGTCGAGAAGCAGTTCATGACCGAGTTTGACTACCAAGAAGAAGCCAAGAACCTCGACAAAGTGCGCTGCAATATCGCCAAGAGTCCGTACGCGTCCCGTATTGTGATCCCCAAGCCGCATATTGAGTTGTGTACGAAAGAAGTTCTCGTGATGGAATTCCTTAAGGGTCGCAAACTGCTGGACGGCATCCAGGATCACTTTGAGGCCATCGCAGACGACATGGGCGTGACCGTCGAGTGGCTTAAGGAAGACCAGGAACGCAAAGACAGGGAGCGCGAGGAGCAAGGACTCGACATTGAGAGCGGACCGGACGCACTGCAGCTACGGCTCTATGGACTCACACTTTCCGCCAAGCGGCTCTTGCGAGACATTGGCCGGAGATCGTACGACTATACGCTGGGCTTTGTGCGCCCCATTTCGTGGCCGAAAGAGCAAGACCATCAGCTGCTAAATATCCCGGACGTGCTCAAGCTCATCATGGACGTCCATGGGTACGAGATCTTTGTGGACGGCTGCTTCAACGGCGACCCGCACCCGGGCAACATCTTGCTGCTCGACGACGGTCGCTTGGGTCTTATTGATTACGGTCAGGTCAAGAACATCTCGCGAGAGCATCGGCTGCATCTCGCCAAGCTCATTCTCGCACTGGCCGAAGGCTCGCGGGACGACATCATCCACGTGCTCACAAAAGACATGGGCATCAAGACGGAGAACTTTGATCCGTATTTTTTGGAAAAGCAGGCGCGGCTAATGATCGACAATGACGACAAGACTGTCACGGAGGGCATGAACGCCCAGCTCTTCCTTGAAAAGCTCGACAAGTACGTGTGGTCTTTGAAGGAGGTCGCTGTGGAGCGTTTGAATGTACTGACAATGGGTTCGTTTTTTGGATATGGATAGAATCGACCGGATCACGTACATGCCGGACGACTACGTGATGGCGTTTCGTTGTTCGCTGCTGTTGCGTGGCTTTAGCTACTTGCTCCACTACAAGTTTTCGCACGCGCAGAGCTGGAAAGAGCTCGCTCGCCGCGTTGTCGAGGAAGAGGCGGGGCAGCCGACAGTGGTGTGACGGCCCCACCGCGGCAATTGCTTGATGAACCAAATCGACTTCCCCCGTAGAGGCAAATTGAGTCCCGTTTTTGAAAAGAGAGAGTGGGGCGTCGTTTCGCTCACACTCAAGAGGATCAAGAAGAACTGCAACCATAGATAGAGCAAGTGGATTCGTAGACAATACAACTTCAAGATTTTGACTGGCTAGACTTGGTAAACAGTCGCTCCTGCTCCAGTAGCGCAAGTCGCAGATCAAGCAGTGTGGCGTTGCCGTCTGAGACTGCCTCGTCCACTGTTCGCCACCCCGACGTTCCAAAGGTCACACGTTCTCTTCCTATTTCACAGATACCGAATCGTCGTCCTCTTTCCTCTCTGTTGCGAGTGCCGCCCCACCAACCTCGTCGCCTAGTTCGTTTTAATTATTACACGGTGGGGTCACCAAGAGCCCATGTAGAGCTTGAACAGACAACAATCTTGATCGTCATGTAGAATCCGTACCGTATTACGGCTCACGAGCATGTTAACCCGGAGGCACTTCCTGCACCTCGCGCTCCTTCTCCAGGCACTGCTCCTTCTTGTCGCCCTCTTCGAGTGAGATGTCGTTGGGGATGAACGCCTCTTTGCTTCCGTCACACGTTGCGCACGTCTTGCCCAACGGGCGCTAGTTCTGCTGTAGCTACCACAGTACACAGTGGGAAGCGTCACTTTAATTAACCTCTCTTGTCCCGGCGCATGGATCATCGTGATTTTTTGCAGGACATTGTTGCACAGTGATCTTGTATGAAAGAACTCTGTAAAAGCATGTTTTCCATGAATTCGCCAGGAAATAAAGTGAAGCCAACACCGAATACTGTTCAACAAAGGCACAGGGGCCGCATTTGTATTTATGAATGGGGAATTCTCGGTGGCACTGGCGCGCCACCGCTCCATGAGATCATGAGCGAATAATGAGGACCCAACACAACATGCATCTCCCTGTAATTTAGATTACAGTGAAGTCGGAGGGGCCCCATTTTGTATTAGTGAATGGGATCCCCTCCTTGATTTTGTCGGGGGGCCTGAAGGTCCGCGCTCATGGCTCTCCACACGGGATATCCCATGAGCACGCCTCCGGCATTATGCATATACAATACTGTACCTAGCATATGCAGAGCGTGTGTGCCAGGCGGCGGGGTCGAGGGCCGCACCGCCAGCGGCTTTGCCCAAAGGCGGGAGACCAGCTTTGTTCTGAAGCCGCCCAAATAACAAATGAGCTGGCTGATGCCCACGCAACCAGTAGTGCACTAAATTAGTACACCAGTCAAGTACAGTCAATCCTCCCCCTAAGAATACCCCTGAGTTATAGACTGTCCAAGGATTATTCAGTTTCGTTGAACAATGAACAAAAGGCATGAACCACACTCCTGGCGTTGATCACACACTCTGTCCATCAGGCCAAAGAGCGACCATGGACGATGATCTCGAGGGCGAGCTCATGGATCTGGCGACCAACGAGAGCGCCTACTTGCCGCTCGCAGTGCACTCGCGCCCGCCACCGATTCCGCAAGCGCCTGTTGCGACTGCGCCGCCGTCGCGGACCATGAGCAGTCCCAACCAGCGCCGCAAGTCGTCGTTGCCGGCGACGCTCGCCACTTCGTTCATGGCCGGCGGGCGAGAGCGGCCGCTGCAGGCGTCAACAATCGCTGCGCTTCCCACTGTCCCATCGCCATCGCCTCCTACAATTGAGATGGGGCTTGCTCTTTCGGCCGGTGGTGGCGAGCCACTCCTCGATTCCGGGGAGGAGCCTACCGGTTGGTACGACCAGATTGAGATGCTGCTCGCGAACGCCGAATCACTCTATTACGCGTGGGTCGACGAAATGGAGACACAGGGATCAGCAACCGAAGAAGAGTTCCGTCTCGCCGAGTCGCAGCGTATCGAACGGCGCCGACTCGTTGTGGAGGATCTCAAGCAGACGCGGCGTGCACTCGTCCACGCCAAGCTCGTGGAAAGCCACCACGCCGCCACTGCTGCTGCGAACGCTCGTCAATCCCACGCGGTGGATGTCGACAAAATGATGGATACACTCGGTATCATCGTGGACGAAAATGCGACGCAGTTGACGCGGCTACGGCGCGACGGCATGTGGACCACACTCGCGCAAAACCTCTCGCCGGTCGAACACGACTATGTAGCCAAAGGAGCGGACGAAATGTTCAGCGAGAAAATGAAGTACAAGCGCGACCAGCAGGAAACACAGGAGATCGTGGAGCAGCATCTGAAAGCGATTTTTCAATGGCAGCGGCCGTCACGCAAAGGGCAAAGTGTCGGGCGCGCGATGAACCATTCTCTGGGCCAGACGCTGCGCGAGTTTGTCGATATCTTCCATACTTGCTACGGCGATCCAGCCGTCCATGCAGCGCTATCTGTGAGAGGAAGTAGTGCCGCGGCGACGCGTCTGCTGCCGCTCGTCGCGGCCGATATCAATGCGTTTGGCTCGATCCTCGTGCAGATTCTCCACTATAAATACCCGGATCTGCCGCGCACGTGGGCCACACCCGTTCTTCATCGCTGTGTGATTGACGCGCTGTTTGAACATTTGCAGCCGACACTCCATGCGCTGTACGTCGCAGCCTTTGCGGACGAGAATGCGTACCTCAGTGGCTTGTGCCAGCAGCTCCGATCCAGTCGCCTCGACCGCTTTGGTATCTCGCCGGTCTTTCGTCTTGACGGCTCATGGTCTCCGACTCCGGATGGGAACACGAGAATGCGTGACGACAATGATCTGTACCTCCAGTCTCTCCGCCAGTATGAACCGGTAATCGCCTGCATGAACGCTCTGCCGACGCACCGCTCGCCATGGGTCAAGGCGCAGCTCGTCGCGGGGCTTTGCAAGGACCTGGACCAGCGCGTCAAGGATTTTTACGGGCAGCAAGCGGCTTCCGGTCAGCCCTCACCTCCGCCATCCCAAGTCAGTCTCTCGGCCGACGACCTCTCGGCGCTGCTAGCGTTTGTGGTGGTGGCGTCGCCGGCGATGTATAACCATTTGGCGACGCAGCTCGTGTTGCTGGGCAGCTACATGGAGTCGGAGAGCGGTTTGGGTGAGGAAGGCTTTGCGGTTGCGACGCTCTGGACGGCCGTAAGCCACCTGTGCCACCTCTCATAGGGAACGGAATGAGTATAAAGGGTACTTTACAATGAAGCGGCTTCACACTCGCGTCGTGAACTTGTGGCTGTGCGTTGTCCTCTGGAGACTCTCGCTGTCGATGCTGTGCAAGAAAAAGTCGAGCGCTTCTTCAATGGACGGCAGATCCGTTCGTGTCGGCTCGGCAGGATCAATTTTCGTGACGGTCTCTGCTAATGTCACGGCCGTGCTGGGATCTTCGCGGCGCGCAGCCACGGCAAAGCGTGAGGTCTCTACGACGAGCTGGTCGCGATTCGCGGCGGCGACCCTCAATGCATTCCGCGCCGACCGCCGGATGCGGATGCGTCGTGGAAGCATAGGCGATGGTTCCTCTGCATTAGCAGCCGTGCTGGTCGGGGATTTGCTATTCTGTGCACTGGCCGAGCGTTTCCGCTTGCCGGCGGACCGAGGTCGTTCTCTAGAGGACGATGTCGTCGTTGCCTGGCCGTCGATCGAGCCGCCGTACTCCTCTCCTTCTTCGTGGCCCGAGTCGTTTCGTTCTTCCGTGCCGTTCTCGTTCTCCTCCCCGCGCTCGTCCTCGTCCCTGATATCCTCCTGATCGCCGTCGTCGTGGTCGGGCGTGCGTATGGATGAGAGAATCGCGACAACGTCGTTGTCCACGCGATGCTCGCGGGCCAGGCCCACATACGATCTCAGCAGTCCCCGCTGGCGCCGGCGGATTTTCTCGAAGAACTTTTGCGCGTGGGTCTGCACTTGGCGCGTCGAGCGTGTGCCCACGCAGAGCGCGAGCTGCTGCCACGGCCCATCGGGGAACCGCTTGAGCGCCTGTAAGAAGCGGTCGTGTTCTTCTGCGGACCAGACTCCGCGACGCACCGAACTGCTGGTAAGGCTTGGGAGATAGACGGCCGGCGGCGGTAGCACGCGGCGAGAATCCATCGACCGAGGGTGGTAATGCGCTCAGTTCGACACACGCCACGCATGCGATCACCAACCACGGACCGTTTGCTCGTGGCTTTTTGGAGGGATGAAATCTCAGACCACACCCACCCACACACCAAGTACCAGTGGAATCCCAATTTCTCTCGCGTGCAGCGGAACAAGTTCTCGAACGTTGTGAATGTGGGTTCTAAAAAACAATATTACTGGGGCTGACTCGCGCGAACCGTTAACGAAGAGATAGGAGGTGGTCGACTGTCACGCAAGCAGTATGGATACTGTGGGCGTTGAACCCAGCAAACTGGTGGCTCAACACTGGAGAAGGTTGGCTGCCGGGAACTGTCGGGCGTTGTTCGGTACCCGCGTGTGATGAATGTTGCGATATCTGGCCAGAAGAGTGTTGCAGGTGCAATGGAATCGGAGCCGCAAACACAGGGTGGCAAAATCTCACAATCCTGCTCCGGACTACAGTTCCGTTTTCTGGACGTATTGTGGATGCAACGCGTGTGTTCGCGCAGTCTGTCGTCGGATGAACCCAAAGGCGGTGAACATGAACCCACGGTCGGGTTCAGTGATTGGATTCAGAAGCTGTTCATAATGTCCACCGAACCGGCGACTGGGAGTGCTTTGTATTGTGGGAACAACACTGCATTCTTATTCAGCGAAGCCATGAAGCTAACAAAAAAACAACCCCAGCACCACGATGTGTGCGTCGTCGCAGTAGCAGAGAACTGGATTGGCGGTCTCTGACAGCAGCTGAGGCGGCTCTCTTCAAGGCATTTCCTTGAGAGTTTATGCCTCGAAGCCAGAGAATGAAGAGGACGCAAGGAAAACTCAAAGTTATATCATACCGCATCAGGATCATCAAAACAGGTGATGCAAGACTTTCAAAATGCGTGTGTGAGAGCCTCTGTAAGTCACCTTGCGGCAGCACCCGGCTTTTGTCCAACTTGAACTTGCTGCACTTTCTACGAGAATGGCGGTGTAATCTGAGTGATGGTCTACCAACCATGGTCAATGGGAAGAGACACGACTCCGTAATGAGTCACTCACTCCAGTTCGTCGCTTCTCGCAAGAGATCATGTCGTTGCAAGACGATCAGTCCATGGTTCTGTTGGGCACCTCACAGTTTGCACCACACTCGTCACACCGATCGAGTTTCGTCTTCATTTCACCACACGTCAGTCGCATTGCTGACAGTGACGCGACTAGCGTGGTGAGACCATGGGCTTCACTGACCACAGACGGCTCGGTACCGTAATGGGGCGACGCAACACGAGATGAACTTACACGCATCGGCTAAACGAACAATAATGATGAGCAATACTGGTCCTTCCCAAGTGCCGGGTGCTTCATTGGCACTCGGCGGCCGCTTATCGTCCAGGCGGAAGGAGCGTGCTTCGTGAAGGCAGCGATCGCTGAGTCGAGAGCCTCTCCATCTCTTCCTCGGACTAGAACGCTACGCACAGGCATAGCCAGTCAGATCAGATACTTGCAACCATCGCTGTGCGTGTGGCGTTCGTCCGGCATGTCCTCTGCCCGAATAGTCTTGTCAACAGTAACCGCGTAACCGCTACGTAACCAACACCTGATCAACTCCGCATATAGTTGTTTTAAACCATTTGACTTGACTAATCAAATAACTAGTTTAAAACTAAAGTGTTCCAACCTCTCGCTGTTTTATTCCTCGTTGAACACAACGAAAGATCACGTTGGATCCTGTGCCGACGTGGTCGGGAGCTCCACGGCCCCTCGGTCTCCTCCGCATTCCCTTCGTCTCTCTCGCTCTCTCGCATCCCGCCATGCAGCGTGCGACTCGCCTGCCCACGCGCCCGCTCATCCTGCGCGGCGCGCGTGCGCTCTCCTCTGGCTATGTGCACGAGACCATCATCCCGACGTACCACTTCCAAAAGTCGCTCACGCGGCTGCCGATCCCCAAGTTCGAAGACACCATGGCGCGGTACCTCGCGTCCGTGGAGCCCGTCGTGACGCCCGCGCAGCTCGCGGACACGCGCCGCGCCGCCGACGCGTTCGTCAAGGGCGTCGGTCCGCAGCTGCACCAGGCGCTCGTGGATCGCGACGCCGCCAACAAGCACACGTCGTATATCAACCAGTGGTGGCTCGAAATGTACCTGAGCGATCGCCAGCCCCTCCCGATCAACTACAACCCGCAGATCAAGCTCAAGGCGGACCCGACGCCCGCGAAGAATACGCAGGCGCAGCGCGCGGCCTCGCTCATTGCGTCGTCTGTGCGCGTGCACCGCACGATCCGCGACCGCAAGCTCGAGCCCGATGTCTTCCACCTCAAGCCCGAGTGGACCAAGACCAAGGCGTTCCAGTACTACGCCAAGCTGCTCCCCGAGGCCGTGTCGTTCTACGGTGCCGCGGCGCTGCAGGCGTACCCGCTCGACATGAGCCAGTACAAGAACCTCTTCGAGTCGACCCGCGTACCGCAGCGCGGCCAGGACCGACTGCAGACGTTCCCGAACGCGCGCCACATTGTCGTGCAGCGCGGCACGCAGTTCTACCGGATCGAGGTACTCAAGAGCGACGGCACGGCGGTCAGCGACGCGCAGATCTTTGCCCACATTGAAGCGATTCTCGCCGAGCCGCTCGTGACGACGACGCCGGACGCGCCGGGCGTGGGCTACTTTACGACCATGAACCGCGACACGTGGGCCGACGCGCGCGACCACTTGATTTCGTCGAGCAGCGTCAACAAGGCGTCGCTCGAGGCCATTGACAGTGCGCTCTTTGTCGTGAGTCTCGAGCACGAGGCGCCGGCGACGCCGCAGCAGTTTAGCCGCACGTTTTTGCTGGGCGACGGCGCGAACCACTGGTTTGACAAGAGCTTCCAACTCATTGTCTCGGCGAACGGCGCCGCGTCCGTCAACTTTGAGCACTCGTGGGGCGACGGCGTCGCCGTGCTGCGGTACCTGAACGAGACGTACCAGGACAGCATCAAGGGCCCAGTGCTCCCCTCGGGCTCGTCAGCGCTCAAGGCCACGCCGCTCGCGTGGGAGCTCAGCCCCGAGTCCAAGCAGACGCTGCAAAAGGCCAAGACCACGTATGACACCTGGGCCGGGACGCTTCTCGTGGACTGCGCCGAGACGCCCGTGACGCGGCCGATGGTGTCGCGCCACAACATTGGCGCCGACGGCGTGCTGCAAATGACGATTCAGCTGGCCCACTACAAGCTCCACCAGTCGTTCGTTGCGACCTACGAGGCCGCGAGCACGGCCGCGTTCAAGCACGGCCGCACTGAGACGGTCCGCAGTTGCACGAACGAAGCGGTCCAGTTTGTCACGACCATGGAGAACAAGGCGGCCTCCAGCAAGGACAAGGAAGCGGCGCTCCGCACGGCCATCAAAAAGCACGGTGAGTTGACCAAGAACGGCGTCATGGGCCAGGGCTTTGACCGCCACATTTTCGGGCTCAAGCAAATGGCCAACATCAAGGGCATGGAGATGCACGAGCTCTTTACGCTGCCGTCCCACGCCATCATGAGCAAGATCATCTTGTCCACGAGCACGCTGTCGAGCCCGAACCTCGAAGGCGGCAGCTTTGGCCCCGTGAACGACGACTGCTACGGTATTGGCTATGGCATTGAGAAAGAAGGATCCATGTTTCAGCTCTCGAGCTACCGCAAGGATCTCCCGCAGATGCGCGACGCGCTGGTCGAGAGCATTGTCGAGATCGAGAAGTTGCTCTCGGAGACGGCCCCGTCCAAGAAGTAGGGGGACCACATGGCAAGCCGCGCTTTGGATGGAAGATAAGAGATGCCGCTGGAGAAATACAGTTAAAATCGCATTTGGCCCATGTCTCCCACTCTCTCTCAGGGTCTCCGCTAATGTGTGATCCTTTGGAGAGAGTCTCAAGGATGTGGCCTCATCGTCGCCGTTGTTGCTTGGGGCTGCGCGGGCGGCTACTGTCACTTCCAGGTCGATCGGAGGACGCCGAGGACGCCGACGGGGGAGGACGTTTGTTGCTGCTGCTACCACCAGCAGCCGTCGCTGGGGCACCTGACGATGAGCTCGATTCTCCACGGCCAACGCTGCGATCTCGCCATCCAGCACCACCTTGTCCACTGGTACCGCCAGCACCACCACGACCGCCGTTGCTCTCGTGGTCACGGCGGCTTGCGTCCCGCGAAGACGTCCCAGAAGCTGACGGCGCTCCACCACTCGGTCGTCCGCCACGTGACGACGAACTGTCACGACGATGGTCCGAGGTCTGGGCAGTACTACTGCTGCTGTGATGATGCGACGCGCGATCGCGTGACGGGCTTCCCGCTCCAGTGGCACCACCCGCGGCTGCAGCGTCGCCGTGTTGCGTTGGATTCTTGTCGCCATCTTTCCTGATTTTCCAGGGCAGCGACTCGTCGGCCACAGGCTCAACCGTCTGTGTGCGAAACGCCACAGGCTCTTTGCCGGGCTCATCAAACGCCCAGTCACGGGGCTCGGGTTCCTAATCAGTCGTTAAAATCACTGTTAGTCAACGACACATACCTCATCCTCGCTCAAGATTCTCACGCACAATCTGCTTGAAATACTCGTGCTCGAGCGCTTCCTTGGCCGTGATACGCTTCTCCGGATCTGCTCAAATGCATCATTTGGATCAGTAGCTGGTCCCGCACTAGCTCTCTCTCTCTCTCTCTCTCTCTCT